>JAAAKE020002032.1:0-11305 GCA_010014785.2 Anisolabis maritima
TTTTCCTTATAAAAAAAAAAAAAAAAAAAAAAACTTGCAGGAGTCTACTTTTGCTTAGTTCGCGAATTAGGCAAGTTTCAATATATATGCTATATTTTAGATGGAATAATTTTTTCCAAGTATTTGTAATCTTAAATAATTTTATATTTTTAACATAGAATTTTAGTAAAATGTATATATTAATATTTCTAAATTATAAATTCAATAATGGATTGTAGGTATAAAATATAATTACAAATAAAAAATTTTTAATTAGTTTATAAAAAAGCATATAAATATTAGTTGAACAAGTATAAATAAAAAAAAAAATCTATATGAATATTAAACTTTTACCTTGATCGCGAAGGACTTTGACTGCTTCTAAAACCCGTTCAGTATAAATCCCCGGTTCATAATTATCCATTTCTGCTCCTACAACATTACAAACTCGTGAACTGCGTCCTCGAATTGCTCCTGCAGTCCGATCTAGAGTGTCTGCATCGCCTTCTTGTAATGCAAGTACACATTTATTGACATCTTCCAAAATGTGATTTTCTAAAAGAAAACAATCGATGATGGTTATTTTTCTTAAAAGTTAATTTATAACAAAAGAAAATATTATATTATACTAACCAGAGACAGCTAAGAAATCATCAATGGTAGTGATGTCGTCAACAGCTTCAGTAAGAATTCTAACTTGATTTTCCCAGGCATCTTTAAATACATCCATGTTCTCTTGTGCAACTTTACTTCGGGGCCGAGCTGCTAAAATTCTTGCTGCATTTATAACTTGAGGACATAACGTTTCAATTTGGGCTGCAGCATAACGAACCATCTTCACTCCATCTTCATTTCCAGACATAGAACAGGCTAAGTTTGCCACCTAGAGTAGCAAATTAAATGAAAAATTATTATTTTTAAATGTTTTAGTTTATTTTAAAAAGAAATGAAATCTTACCTCTACAAGTTTGTTGGAATGTTCTGTAAATACCAGAGCATATTCTTCGACTTCTTTTTCGTTACCAGCTTTAGCTGCTTCAATTAAAACCAGAAGTGGAACGTTTGTTTCCAGAAAACTTGAAAAATTAAAAAATTTCAAATTAATTTCATTTTTTTTTGTTATGCTATTAAATTAAAAATTAAATATTTTCATTTTCAGATATATAAATATTTTTATTTAAAACTAAAAAATTTCTATCCCCAAGTCAAATACAACCATTTTGAAAAAAAATTACATTTTTAAAAATCTTCCAAAAGTCCAAACCTGGTAAAATTTTTAATTTATGATCTTTATATAAGTGAAAAGATTTGGCATAAAATGACCCTGGGGTTCCCATTGTTGAGTTTTCAATAGTTCTCAATTAAAAACACATTTTAAATGAAAGAATTTCTTTATGCCAATTTATAAAATTTTAATCAAAATTCTTTTGATTTATTAGAAGTTTTTAATTTAATAGTATTTTATAAAATTCTTATTATTTATTAAGGTTTATTAAAATCAAAATTTCTCCATTTTTGGACTGTTGAGGGCCAAACTATTGAAAACTCAACAATGGGGAGTCCTAGGGGTCATTTTATGCCAATCATATTCTTTTTTATTATATTAAAACTTTGAATTCAAAATTTCATCATGTTAGGATTTTTGGGATCCAACATATTCAAAAATGAAATCACATTAGACATATATTTTTTTCCAAAATGGTTGTATTTGACTTGGAAAAGATTTAATTTTCTTTGAAAAAGATATAATTTTTTCTGGGAAAAGTTGTAATTTACTTGGAAATGCTATATATCAATATTTATTATTTGACAACTATTTTATCCTGATGAAGAGTTCAAAATATAAATAAAATTATTTTTTCAACCTCTTCCGCTTTCTATCTCTACAAACATTTGAAATTAATTGATAATTACATCATAATGATTCATTACCTATCAGAAACGTGATCAACTACAGCTTTTCTTAGTTGACGGCGGAGATCTCGAGTCTTGCGACACATGTTGTCCAGTGCTCGTTCCAAGCCTTCACTTTGTTCTTTAGTTCCCATCTGAAGAAAGAAATTCAGGTCTTAGATCTCAGTGGGAGGTTCATAAAAAAACACCCAATTATTAATTTAGTATATACGTTCAACTAACAAAATGGTTGTTAAATTAAAAAAAAAAATCTGGAACATGCTTAGAGAGGTTGTTTGTTAAGACATCTTACTAAACGGAGAAAATTTATATTTTTGTTTGTTGTAAAGCTCATCTAGTCTAAAATGTTTACAAATATTCTATTGCTAGAAAAGAGAAAGAACAAACAAGTTGAATTGCATATATCAAACATTTAACACTGAGGCAAGTCTAAGAGAGCAACGGGAGCAAAACATTGTGATTTAAATGTGGATATCTGTGATATATGTGGTTATTGAAGCAGCTTGTGAGGTGAGAGCAGAGAGATAAATACAATTGATTTTGAAGAGATTAAATATGATGAAGATAGGGAAGATGAATAAAATTTAGAAATAGAGCCAGGGTTTAGAACGGTATCATACCAAGAGAATCAGAATCAATCTGAATCATTGTGGATTTGATTCAAGAAGCGCTCCTTCACATTCCTTCAAATCGATTGATAAATTTAGTAAATCAGATTTTTCTCTTAATCCTTGAATAATTTCTATATAGTTAATGACTTTTCTTTTCTTAGCTAAATTAATAATGTTAAAATTATTATTTAAATAAATCCGAATGATTCAGCTTATGTAATAGTTTCATAATCAATCTGATGAATAAAACAGATTCTGATTCTTAAACGCGCTAAAGAATACAATATATTTTTTAATTAACAGCTTTTCACACTCTTTGATTTAATGCCCATCCTAAATAGTGATTTAGCAAAACAAATTTTTTCTAAGATCGTGATATTCTTTACTTTAGTGACATTCCTTAATAAATTAAGTAAATACTAGTAGTTAAATAAAATAGATTGATCCATTGATGAATTTATAATTTTTTTCAGAATCAATCTGAAACATCTGAAACTAACAGAATCTCATCACCAATGAATAGCTTGTTTAATACAACTGCCTTTCATATTTGATATCAATCCGAAAAAACGAAAACAAAAAAATGTTTCTTGAATTTATATGAATCATTTTTTTGAAATTGAAAAAACATCCATAACATATCAGAACCTTTTAAATCCATCAGAAAAATAATTATTGTCTTTATGTAAAGTCGTCTCCGAGTATTTTCATGGACTCAAATAATCCTGTGGGTTCTTGCTGTCTCCTATACCAGGGGTTCTCAAAGTATTTTTTTATTTTTTTAAGCAATTAATTGCTCTTTAGATTATGAAGGAAATTGAAGATTTGTCTAAAAATTTTATTTAATTTTAAATATGGTTTATACTCAAATTTTTGTTAATACGAGTAATAATATCACTGAAAACATCTAAAAAGTTAGGGGCGCCGTGAACTGAAAAATTTTGAGAAACCCTGTCCTAAACAATAAATAAATTGATATTGATTTACTATACCATACTATTTTTCCTTTAAAAATGAAAGAAAATAATTAATTATTAATGATTTATTGCCATTCAGTTAGTCAGTATGAAAGTTTAAATCAGATTTGACTTGATTAAGAGTGATTCTGATTTTCTTGGTGTATAGCCGATCTCATGATAAACCTTAAGAAATAAATAAAAAAAGAATTTATATCAACCGGGGAATCGAGTTCAATTAGTAAAAACAAGAGTTTTTTCTCTTTTAATAAACATGTTAAGAAAATTTATAATAAGGGTAGAAGTATTTTAAAGAAATTAGTGAAAATAACATGAATTGAGAGAGCAACATGCAAATTTGCAATAGTCACACCAGTTGTGAAATTATTGACATCGAGTAGTGAAAGAGACGACACACTAGTAAGAGGAACTCGCATATGTTTATATTTATACTTATATATATTTACCCCTCGTTTGCCCGCACGGGTGGCCTGCAACTGCAACCCCCCGATCGCCCATCGCGTCAATCAATCAACAAACATCATTTTTAAAAACAATCAATAATCAATAATACTGCATAATACATTTTAAATCTAAATTTATAAAATAATATTAAAATTAATTTATCAAATTCAAACAATAAAAACTAAATTTTGGTATTAATCAATAAAAAAAAAATTTTTTTAAAGGAATAATTTATGATAATTCAGTCCATAACGCACCTTTTGAAAAACATGGGAATTTATGAGAAATAAATAATGGATAATTTATATATCATTAAATAAAATAAATGATTAAAAAATGCATCGCGATGCTTAACATCTTTTTATGAGAATAATAATTGAAAAATAAAAGTGATGAATAAAGAATAGATCAAATTAAGCGGTTCGGATTGCATTGCAATTCGCATGGTTCACTTCTTATTGAATCGTTGAGTAGCTGTGTATATAATCGGATGATGATAGATTCAGAATATTTTATATATTATATAATATATTTCGAGACGTTCGGGCTAAATTTTATTTCCTACTTCAAAATATTAATATATTGTATAAATATTGTAGAATATAATACTTTCTGGCGAGTTGAAATAAGAATAAAAACGAATCGTTCAAAATTATTCAAATTATTCTGAAATTTTAACAAAGTCTGCGAATTATTAAATGTATGCTTGTTAGGCCAGACTTGACAGAGATTCAGACAAAATTTGTTTTTGTAAAGCAATATTATAAGTTTTTTATTAACAACATAATTTAATTTAACAAATTTTATCTATTTTAATTTTTTTGTAGCATAATAGTCTGATGAATAGAAATAATTTAGTCCGAAGCGTCTTTAGGTGAATGCAATTTTGTGTTTCTTTATAAAAATATCCAAACTCTTTTAGGCCCATCCTATCATACATTCGTATCAGGCAGAAAGAGTGATGCCATCATACTAATATATGAAAAGATAGTGCTTAGGAAATGTTTGAAGGTGATCTGCGATGAAGCTCAATCCTTAATGTGCGGTCAGATAAAGATAAATAGGGATATTCAACTGGGGAGTGATTCTGGATTCAAGAGTACTTTAGGGGCAAGTGCCCCCTTAAATCACTATTTGAATCAAAATAATGAATCATTACAAAATTATTTGACTAAAAATTTAAATAATTTTTAAATTTTATAAAAAAAAAATGGAAAGCAATGCGATAGAAAAAATTTTAAATTAATTTATTTACTTAAATAATAAATTAAATTAAATAAAATTAAATTAAAATAAATTAAAATAATGACCAAAAATAAAATAAATATTTAATAGTTCTTATAATCTTTTTTCATATTTATTCTATTAGACTTGGATTTTTGAAAAAAAAATTGGGAAATCTTTGATCTTTGATCCAGGGCTCTAACCAATGAGCTATCAAGAAAAACAAGAAACGATTTTTTTTCTATGGAAAACCAAAGATCTTGGTTTTGATCCTTGTTGGTTGCCGAATTTTTTTAAAATTATTAATTCTTTGTTCATTTTGAGAATTCATTGATGGCTCCTTACATCATTTACAAATGATATTTATTTTTTCTTTGGTACAGATCATATTTTAATATAAAAAAATATTTTTTATATTGATGTATAAGAGAAATGAACTTACATTAGACATGTATTCAGAAAGGAGATCTTGAAGAGCTTGACGAACGGCATTACATTCAGCCACAATACGTTCTCGACGTTCATCTCTAGTGCAAGAGCTATCAGCCATGAGGGCAGCTCCACTGATGATGCTTTCTAAACGTTCCTCAAGAGAAGGACGAGTGCGAACCTCGTTATATGCAAGGGGATCCATCACGATATTTTCCTAAAGAACAGGTTTTAAAAATGTTAGATATTATTTATGTTTTAAAACAATTAATTATTAAATGAGTTATACAAACTCTAGGAATAGAATGACATCAGATTACGAAATAATTACTAATTCTCAGGTCATATTATAATTATTATTTAATTATTAAGAGCAATGCATAAGATTTAAAGCATCCATTACAAGTAAAATATAAATACTCTGGCTCGAGTAGAAAATTTCCATTCAAAGAAGTTTTTATATATACATTTTTTCATTTGCACTAAAACCTTTTCGGCTCGAGTATTTAATGCTTTAAATTTTATGTATTGGTCTTAGCTATTAAAATGAACATTGAATAAGCATTTAGAATCACAGAAAAAATTTACATATTTATTAAAACCAAATTTTATTATAACACAGTCAAATATACAAATTTGTAAAATAGGATTTATCAAAGTGCTCTTCATTTTTGATAGGTTGGAACAGGGAAATATGGCCAAATGTTTTTTTTTAAGTTTCAGGCGCGAGGGGAATTGAGATGATCAACTTGATCCAAAGCACAAAAAAGGTCAAATACATTTTATCGTCCGTCCCCCACTTCCAAAATTAATTATTATCTGGATTCACCCTTGGACCACGGTATTAAATATTTGAGAACAGCTTAGTTATAAACAGAGATATATAGATAAAAAAAATAATATGAGAACGCTTGCTGATAATTACTTTTCAAAACAGTAGTTTTTTGCTAAATCCCTAATTGTATTGTCTAATTTTGTTGTATCTCTCTCTCTATAACGTCTAGGTTAATACAGTCAAGAAAAAGATATTTGAATTGTAAATATCTTAAGATTGGGAGGCAGAAAAATTCTAAAACTTTGCCTTAATAATTGTATTTGTAAATTTACAATATGTTTCTCTAGATATATTTAAACTAACAAGCTAATACATAGAAGGAGAGGAGAGAAGGGATATAATGCAATTATTATCCGACAAAATTCTCAATATAAAAAAAATTTAATCATATAGTTAGTAAATTTCGAAACATATATAATTGGTTTTAAAAATAAAAAAAAAAAAAATAAAAAATGGAGAAAGAAATTACGTCAAAATCATCGAGAGCAGCAGCCAATTCTCCTGGTCCATCATAGGGATGTTGAGGACTGCCTGGAGCTGCCTTTCCTTGAGCCACATCCGAAATAGTATTGACTGCTTCACAAACTTGTTTGAAAACATAATCCCGATTTGCTTTGGCTGCTGCTAATTCAGGATGACGAACATACACCTGTTTAGGTTTTCCGAGGGAGAAAGTCATGTGTTAGTTCCATGCAAACACACACAAATAACACACAATTAATATAAAAGTTGGGAGATATTATGAAAAAAAATAGTGGATAAAGACAAATATAACAAAAAGTATTATTAAGGAAGAAAAACAAAATATTAGTAAATCTAAAAAAATTTAATATTGGGGGATGATGAGTAAAAACTCACCACGTATTATTTATTTCACTACCTTAAAAGCATTATTCTGTAGACAATAGAAAATAATAACAAATTAATAAAGTAAAAATAAATAAAATAAAATTTTGATTTGATAAATAAGGTATTTCAAATTAGGATTTTCAACAGTATAAGCGACTCAATTACTTAAGTTTAATAAAATACACAAAATTACTAGTAAAATAAAAAATAATAAATTCTTGTTAAAACATATAAGTTTGGTATTAAGACTTGTACATTAAAAATAAAAATTGAATTGTAAGAAAAATCTAATAAAAGAGAATGATGGGGTGTTTTAATTACATTAATAAAAGAAAAAGAAATTATATAAATCTTACCTTGCTTGCAGTAAGAAGCATAGTAGAATGCTTCTTAAGGACTGCCCTAGCAGCTGCCAAATCGTCTCGTAGCTGTGGGTCTTTTAATTCCTGTTGTCGTTTAGCTGCTTGGTTCATGAGCTCAGAGGCATTTCTTCCAAACGCTTTTATATTGTCTAATAATTCGCCATGGCTCGAAGCATTTTTTAATTTTTCAAGATCATCCTCAACCTACAAAAATATTATTATTAATATTAATTAGGGCGTAACAAGCTTAGTTATTTATCAGCTAAGGGACAAGAATCTCACAAAGGGTGATTTGAATTTGGAAATCTATAAGTATTTTTTTACAAGAGGAAACCAAACCTAATAATGTCTATTTCAATGAATTCCTAAATGATACGAGCGTTGCATTTTATATTTCGGAATTGCGCTAAACTAATGCTGTTATCTGGCAACTGACGCTTCTATCCTAAAGTTTTGCATTTTTTATATGGTAAACGTACTCAGAACGTATAGACATACGAGCGCTATTTGTGTAGTTTACAATAACTTGAAATCATCTCGGCTAAAAATAGAATTAAATCGTGAACATTTTCGAGCGATTATTTTTTACAACTTTAGACGTGGATTAACCCAACAACAATTCATCGATGAACTTAATTCGACTTTTGGCGATGAAGCATCTTCAAGAACTACTGTTTATCGATGGTTTGCCAATTTCAATCGAGGCCGTAGTTCGGTTAAGGAAGAATTTCATGAAGGTCATCCAAAATCGGTTGTTGTTCCGGAAAACATTGATGCTGGGCGTGAACTGATACTGCAAAATCGTCATGTGACTTATCGTGAGATTGAGGTATCCTTGGGCATTAAAGGGACCAACAATCATTCAATATTGCATGAACATTTGGCCGTCAAAAAGATTTTTTCATGTTGGATCCCACATAATTTGACAATCGCTCAAAAAGAGGCTCGTGTCGATTGGTCAAAAGAAATTCTCAAATACGATCGCGGTGCTTCCAAACACATCTATGACACTGTGATAGGTGACGAATTGTGGATCTACGCGTATGAACCTGAAAGTAAACAGCAGTCGACTGTATAGATCTTTCAAAATGAGCCAAATCCAACAAAGTTGCTCGAAGCACTTCGAAGCAAATAGTCGCCTGTTTTTTAAGAAAAACTGGACATATGGCAACCGTTTCTTTAGAGAAACGTAGAACAGTCAATTCTGAATGGTACACAACCATTTGTTTGCGAGAAGTCTTCGAAGAAATAAGGAAAACCAACCGCCGAAGACGGATCATTCTCCTCCACGACAAAGAGAACTCTCACAAAACGGCTCAAACAAGTGACTTTCTGAGCACTCAAAACGTTGATATGATGGGTCACCCACCGTCCTGATTTGACACCCACAGACTTCTTTTTATTTCCGCATATCAAGAATAAATTGCGAGCAACGTTTTTTTGACATCTGAAGAAGCGGATGATGCGTTCAAAATGCATGTTTTGGAGGTGCCTCGGAGTGAGAAAAGTGCTTCGAAAATTGGTTCAAACGCATGCAAAAGTATTGATATTCAAGGATAATATTTTGAAAAACAATAAAGTCACTTTTGTTGATAAATAATTGTTTTTGATTAATTCCGAAATATAACAGGCAACCCTCGTATCAACTTTAAGAACGAAAAGAAATGAAACAATGCAGAAAAAAATTTTGAAGGGAATAAAATTTTGGATTTAAAAAATTTAGTATCCAAGAATTAATTCTATGGCATTTGGATTTTCGAATTTTTTGTCGTATCTCGAGTATAAATATATATATATATGTTAATACCAGATTTCTCACAGAAATACCAGTAAATAGAAGAGAACATTGTTCGCCACTTTAGACACATCGCAAATGTATTTAGGAAGGATATAAAAATGCAGCCAATATTAAAGGATCGTTAATGAATGTTCAGTCGTCTCCCATCAACAGTTGGGGATTTGTCATTGTGTCCAGAGTTAGTTATTAATATGATAGCATATGCATATGAGATGTATTGTTCATATGGGAATAAAATGACGAACAACTGCCTATTTCTGTGAGAAAATAGGTTCTGGTGGTTACATATATTATACATAGAAAATAATGAAAAAAGAGATTGTACTTACGACTCTCAGAGATTTTAAAAGAAGATGAACATCAACCATATCAGCAAGAATAAGGAGCCTGGTTACAGCTGAGAGAAGATTTCTAGCAGCACGAACCATATTTCCTCGCTTCAAACTGGAGCAAGGATCATCAGCAAATTCCCTAGCTGCAATGCTCATAGCTTCACCTGTTTAAAATAACAATTTGTTATATTATTATAAAAAAAAATAAAATTTCGATAATGTGAAAAGAGAAATATTCGAAACGTGGACCGTTTAAATGAAAAATAGAGGAAGAGTGGAAAATTTATTATAAATATTATTAAAAAAAAAAATTACTAATTTTTTCAAAGAATATAAAAAAGTGAGGTTTTATTTTCTTTTTTACCCCAAACCCAATCAAATTCTGTGTTCTTAGAAAATAATGTTGAAAGAAAATATGTTGTTTATACCTGTTTTTCGAACTTCTTCAACTGCAGATAACATTTCTTGTTTAATATCGGGATTTTCAAAAGCAATAAGCTCTCCCTTTTCTATAAAATTTTCTGTAGCTTTTTCTACTGCTGCTACAAGAACATGGGCTCGTTTGGATCGACCTTTTTTCTTTTTTGAAGGTCCCTTTGTATTCACCAAAGTAGTCACCTTGAAAATGATAAATAAATTATTATTATTTATAAAAAATCAACTTAGAAAAATCATATTAAACAAATCATATTAACAATTGTTATAAGCGGAAAACTATAATAATACAAAAGTTAAAATGATTTGGAGATGGATGTATAAGATTCAAAAATTATCTATAGCAAAGAGTGTTGGTTGTTCCCCTTCTCCCCATCCCTCTTAACGGAAATAAAATATGCAATTCCCTTAAAAGCAAAGGAAAAATATGAAAAAATTTCTTAAATAAAAAGTTTAAATAGAATTTCTAATAAAATAAAATGTCACCAATAAAAAAACTAACTCAAAAGACATTTCAAGATAAAAATTTTATATGTCACGATGGGTCCCTTACTCTCATCGAAAGTTATTTGGTCTCCCTAAACAAGAATCCTGCGGTCGCTTCGGATAAGAAAGATCTTTTATTTCTTTTTGAGAAAAAGATCTACATGTAGAAAAATGTATCTCTAATAATAATAAATAATACATTATTAACATAAAATAAAAATTAATTAATATTAGATAATAAAATAGATAAAGAAATAATGAAATATATTTATTTACCTGAAGGACGAGTGGCTCCAAAGTTTTTTCAACTGACATCGTCCGAATTTCTAAATTTTTAGGGTCCCATTTTAAAGATAAAGAACCAAAATGATCTGCCATTTTTATCTTATAAATTATTACCTGAAAAAAAAATCAATTATATATTATTATTATATTGGGATAAATATCAAAAGAAATTTGACATTTATGGGTCTTGAGTGTGTATCTTTACTAAAAGAAAATTTACAAAAAAAGGAAATTTGAATACATACTAGATATTCTTATAATATTTAATTGTTGATAAAAGACAAATAATATTTCATCTGATAAATGGAATAAAATATTTTATCAGGTTGTTAAAATAAGATGGGA
>JAAAKE020002043.1:0-11305 GCA_010014785.2 Anisolabis maritima
ATCCCTGCCAAATTTTCCTTTTTTTTTCCAAGTCTCCGTCTGTCCTACAGGTTGAAATCCATTGGTCTATTGAATTTTTCTTAATTTACTAAAGATTTTTATTAGATGGAGATATCTGCATATTTCAGGAGAAAACTTTTACCAACCATCAATAAAAAATAAAACTCATACAAGAAGACAGAATCTTTTACGAGTCAAGATTTATTTATTTATACACCTATTCCTAAGAAAGCGTAATATAAATAATTTATGACAAAGTGCTAATAAGTCTTTACGCTTAGAAGAGACAAGAAAAATCCCTCATCTTCAAAATCTTGCTCCATTTCGAAAATGTAACTGTACTATTCAACTCGAATGTTGTATTCTTAAAAATTTAGTTGTCATGTAAAATTTCGATGTCTGGATTTTGACCATTTCTTGAAAATGCCTTTTTTTGTGCATGTATGTTTTTAACACTAGAAGAATTCCGAATACAAACGAATATCTTATATATGAATTTACAGAAATAGAAAAATAATCATTTTATAGGATTGTTGGGAACGGCCGTCGCGGAGAGTAACCACAAGATTAAAACGAAAATTTTATATTTGTTCCTGACGTTTCCAGTGTCTCTCAACGCTCTTCAAAATTCAAAAGCTTACAAAATTGTCTTTAGCCATGAAAAAGAGTATGGCAGACGTTAGCAACAAAATACAATATAAAATTTTCCTTTTAATCACCTGGCTAATTACTCTTCGAGACCCATTGGAATCTATCTAACAGAAGATGATTATTTTAATTTTGAAACGAAAATTAGTTTAGCTTAAATCTTTATTTTTTATACTTGAGAAGCTCCCTTAGTGATTCGATTGGCAAGATTGCGGTATGTTAATTCGTGGGTTTTGCTTACTTGAAAGAAGGCAATCCAAATGACTAACCCACTAATGGAATTTTCGATTAATTGTTCCAGAGCTCCCAATCACGCATGCTCAGTTGGGGTGTTATTTCCAGGGAGATTTAATAACAGCTTGATCCATTAGAGAGCAGTTTTACCTTTGGCGGTTCCCGTCACGCATCTTACTGTGTGTGTTTCATGACGCTGCTGTTTAGTTCTGGCTACATTTGCGTTTTTGGACGCCGTTTAGAGTTAGAATTTAGAAAAATGTAAAACCTTTAATTTATTTAAATAATGTGGCTAATTCTATTATTAAATAGTAAATTTTATCTAATAAAAATAAAAGATGATCAAATTACATATAAAGGGAATAATTTAATAATAATAATTGTCAAAATTTATTTAAGTGACTGATCTTGAAATGCGCCAGTTGGCATTAACGCCGCGGTGAATTAACGCTAATATGACTGACCCAATTTATTTATAGATAGACCATTTCTAGATCGTCTTGAAATACAAATGTGGTCTTTGCCTAAGAGCAATCCATTAGTGATTTGGTCATTTGGTGCAGTTTCTTCCATTATTTTTTCTATGCCAGCCTTATCACCACTTTTCATCACACCGGCCTGCCTAACTGCTTTCTTTAATTTCTTTTGACCGTATGAACTCTGTTTCTCTATATATAGCTATATAATAAAGGTCCTTTTGTTAATTAATCATTCAAAAATGTCTTTACCTATTTTGAAGCAATTTTCTCTTAGAAAAAACTTATTTTATTAATTCATTTAGATCTTTTTTCCACCTCTCGAATAATGACTTATTTTACCGTCCAAAACTTGCCTTAAAATTCCTTCATTTGGTGATAATTGAATACTAAATAATAAAATTTACTTTTGCCCTGTTCCATGGTGCAAAGATAGAGGTCTTGCCTCACGCCCCAAAGGTCAGTGGTTCACATCCAATCCAGAGCGACAAAAATTTGTTTATATTATAATGGCTACCAATTTATATAAATAAATAAGGGTGGGGTCTAAATGGCTTCAGATGCCGAAGACTTAAAAAAAATTTACTTTTATTAAATTAATTTCATTAAAAAATGCAAGCTTTTCATTTCATTGCATTTCCTAAATTGTTTTGGAAGCTATTTATTCTTTTTGTCTTCTCCCTTATTATAAATTCAACTTATAAAGAATCGGGGTTATAGGCTTTTAGGTCTAATTCTTTTTCATCAACAGTAACTACATATAAAACTAAAGGTTATATTTTATAAAGTGATAAATTAAATTTATAACAGGTGGCCAAGGAATTTTGTCCAAGGCCATTAAATTTTAAATTAATAATAATTATCATCTTAAAAGCTTCATAATTTTTAAAAATCCATAACATATTATTACACGAAAATCTCGGAGGCGGGGTTCGATGAAAAAGATATAATTTTTTAATAAGTATACGTGAAAAAAGTTTAGGATCATTTTTAATATCCAAGACTCTTTGTTCGTGTTATTACTTAGCTGTAGATGATTATATAAAATCAAATGGACAAATAAAACAAGATGTAATGGAAAGGAGTGTCGATTAGCATGTGATGGAGGTGCGTAGGAAGTGGCAGGACAGGCGCCAGGCCAGGTAGGGTCCACCAACCAGCCAAATTCGAATGAAAATACAAGAAGCCGTGCATTCAAGTCTCTGGCACTGGTCACTTGGCGTCTGCGTGTCGCTTCTCCGTTTTCGGCCGGCGTCTTGACTTGAGTCTTGAGTCAGCCGTACTTAATGCCGTTATCCGAGTTGTGTGTGCAACCAACGCGTGGGCACCGGCCTTATTTATTCGCGTCGGCGCGCGCCTAACACTCCTCTTAACATACGCCCCCGCGCCTAGTCTATCGCCCAGCTTTCAGCTTTTATGGCGTCAATTCGCTCACCTCTCATAATCAAATCATTGGCCATTTATCTTCTGGAAATCCTATTATATTTCTAGAAAAATTAATCTCATAGTACAATTTCTTTAAAAAAACAAACAAATAAACATATATAGTAATGTTTAATTTTTTATAATTGATATAATTAAGAGATAGAAATAATTCTTTTTCCCAAATACATTAAATGAAATTTTTCTGAATGTATAAAAATAACATCTATCAATTAAGTAAATATTTGAAAACTATTTATATAGAATGGATGAGAAGTTAGGTTCAGCAAAAATTCAGACTTGGGGTGCTTAATAAAAACTCAACTTTGAAACATTTCGAACTAGATTCACTAGTTCATCATCACTCCAACAACCACCAACTATTTCAAACAAACTCTTCCAGTCGATATTAAACAGAAACATCTCACGATGACTAAATCTTTTCTTTTGGATGTCTCTGCCTAGTTCCTTCTAACATATTGTCTTATATTTAGGCACCTAAATAAACTTCAAATACTAAAATTTTTTACATCAAGACTCTCTTAGTGTTTCAGGATTTTTATTCGATGCCCCAACTGGAAATGCTCATTTAATGTTAGGATAAGTCAATATATAAATATATATTTCGATTAATATTCACTCACAGGTCATAGAATAGTATCAAATTGTCTTAAATCAATAAGATAAAAAGTTTCTTTTAATAGTGCAAAATTCATATTATTAATACAAAGTTTTATGATTTTATCCAGATGTTATTCCAGTAGGACTTGTTCTACTAGTGTCATAAAATACTAGATTAGTTTTAAATGCTCTATTCTTTCTTTTATTCATTGCCTGTTAAGTAATCAGAGAGAAGGAGAAGAAAGCATAGTTCTGGGCATCTAAAAAACGTTGCATTTTCTAGCTTCGTTGTTGTTGTGACTGTTTGTTGAAAACAAACAGTCACAACAACAACTCAATTCATGGATATTTTTTTGCTACGCGAAGTGGACTCGTTTCGATACGCGGTATCGATATTTCTCCAAAGCCAGTATGGTCATTGGCGGAGTGCATTAATAGCGCACACCTGCAAGGGAGGAGGCCGCGCGCATATAAGGTGCATATAAGGATGCCTCCTCGTTAACTGGGACCTGTTCCTGTCCCGGTAAGACACCAGGCAGCTGGTCTCTAATTGCGCTCTTTTTGCTCACTCTTTCTTTCTCTCTTTCAAGTTCCATTGTCTCTCTCTCTCTCTCTCCTCCTCTATCGGCCCTTAATCTCTCTCAAACTCTTACAAAAAAGATTTTGTCACGTAAACCTTTGAAGCTGCCGCCGCGTCTTTATGTCATTGATTCTCTAGCATTAAAATTTCTTCGATTTTGTCACCGCCAATTCCGATAGATGGACAAAAAGGAAAATTTTTCTTGAGTGTTTTTATCAATTCATATAAGAGTTAAAATATCAAATTTCATATTTTATATTTTTACCCTAGTTGATCATTATCATTCTTTTCATTGGCAATAAAATTACTTGGATTTTGTCACAACAAATCTCGTTAACGCCTATATTTTTTTTCTGCCGACCCTTAATTACGGGAATAAAGAATAAAAAATTACTAATTAATAGAAAACTTCTCTCTAGATTTACAATAAAAATTCCATTAATTATGTGGAAGAAATTTACAATTATTTATTGATATATTAACATCATTTGTAAGTACACTTCTTAAGTTAATGCATATGTAGTTGTTTAGTTATCAAAATGGCGGCCAAATGGAAAAATTAAACGAGTAATTATTTATTTTAAATGTCAACGTTTCAGACAATCAACTATATTATACTATTTAAATAGATTAATTTTATTAACGTTATTTTCGTGATTAAGGGACGATTTGCGTACGAAACGTTGATAATTAAAAAAATAACTAAAAAAAATAATTACTTGTTTAAGTGACGGCCATAATATTTTTCCCGAGAGTATCCAATTTAAATTTTCTTTCAATAAACTCTTGAACACTATTTTTCTATATAACTCAGGCTAACTAACAAGTAAGCAAATTTTACAAGATTTTTTTCGTATGTTTCAAGTAACAGTAAGTAATAATTTGCAAGACTAATTTGAATTAGATATTAATATTCACTATTGCCTTGGAACGGACTTTACTTGTCAAGGCTTTTTATTTTTAACATGTTTTGTGAGTATATTTTGGTGGATCAAGTGACCATCTGGTCTCAGGAGTCAAAGCCAGGAGCTCCAGGTTATCCGTATACAGTAGGGCGTTAGAGCCGGCCAATATGTCCTCCCCTTGCTGGTTTAAAATTCGGCTGATGAATGAAAAATTTTTCACTTTTGACTAACTTTTACAAGAGATATTTAAATAAATACTTGGGGAAGTGAGTTTTGCTGGTGCAAAGGAAGCCTTTGCCTACGATAGGCTGGAGATCCCGGGTTCGACTCCCGGGACCAGATAGTCACTTGATGCACCAAAAAAAAACACATAACATTTTAAATAAATAATAATTATTTGTTGATTTCAAATCGAAACCTAACTCACCCTGGCTCTGTGCAAAAATAAATTTTCACTCATATGGACTCTTTATTCGCAATTTTCTTATTTAAATTTAAGAATATTCATGATGACAGAACTACATGAATTTAGACATTCATAAATTATTTTTTGAATAGATAAAATAAATGTGAAAAATTCTTTAAACTATAAAAAAAAAAGATTGGAATTAAGATTAGGATGTTGTTTATGTTTCCAGGAGGGCGGAGGGTGCATGTCACCAAGATCTCCGGTGGGCATCGACAGTGGAGACTCGTGTGCCAGCGGGGCAGAGTCCCCGGACCCTCTTCATGAGGACAGACCGCCCAACTATAGAAGTGAGTCCATCGTGCCGTCTCTTATAAATAAAAATAACATTTCTTTAAAAAAGACACATAATGAATAGATGAGGAAAAGAAATGAACGATGATGACGCAATTACTGATTGTTATAAATTTTCACATTATTAGTTTTTACTTTCGACATATTTAATCGATACTTATGTATATATCTCTATTCAGAGGTAGAAGTCTCGCTTCATGTACCAAAGGTCAGTGGTTGGCTTCCCGCTCTGAGAGACACAAATTTATTTAAATTATATGGGCTACCAATAATATAAATAAATAACTAAATGGCTTTAGATACCGAAAAAGATTTAAAAAACATATATATATATAATTTTGATTTTCCGTCTATATTTATTTAAATTAGTTGGAAGCCATAAATTTGGATAGGAAGCGAACCAGGAACTCGAAACAAAGACTTTTTCGTCCTCCAAAGAACATGAGTAATGTTGATTGATTTTTTGAATTAGTAGAATAAATTCTCCTGCCCCTTGGAGAAGAGCCAAAACTGGGTTGGTTAGACCCTGTCTTATCTTTTTATTTTAATTTGCAAATAATAAAAATATTTGTCACAAATAGTTTTAAATAAAAATTACTTTTTCAATTAAACCTAAGCACCTACAATAAGGTGCATTAGTTTTTAATTTTCGGAAAGATAGACAAACCCTCCCTAATCGATTAATTGCTCCAAAGCTCCTTTAGTGTAGGCCTGGACCTCGTCTGAGGGGCATGCATGGCCCACTCTCAAGGAGTTCTGGTGCAATTAATCATAAAATCCTTTAGTGAGTTCATCATTTGGGTTGTCTCCTTTTCAGCAAAAACAAATTGTTAAATATTTTAGTGCTTTTTTCTGAGCGGTTGACTGTAGATTCTTAATTGGATAATAGAAGCGGCAAAATTAAAATAAAAAAAATTATATCCTGTAGCCGACGTTTCGAGCCACAGTCAAGTTATTATTATATCTTCAGCGTTAAGATAATTCTCATAAAAATACAGATGCTTGATATTTCGTTTTTTTTTATCATGTTGGTACATGTTTCTTTAGTAAGGCAAAAAATCTTATTTTTACTTGAAGATGAGCGTCACGCTGACGGGCACTCAAAACGTCGATAACAGAATATAATTTTTTTTAATTTTAATCCCCTCCCTGCCCCCAATTTAAAGTGCTCTGGAGAGAGAGGAAGGTCTTTAAAGGGGGACCCGAGAAATTATTAAAAAAATTATTAAATATAGCAGTCAAGGCTGGTTAAAGCTCTCAGCGAGTATGCTAATAGAATAATCAAAACCAAATTTATTTTCTAAACCTTCACCAAATTCACAATACTCTTTAAAATTTTCTCTATTTGACCTTTTATTTAGAGGATCTGTTTTTATTAATTTTTTAATATGGTTATATTAAAGAAACACTTTACTAACAGAACACGGATGACCATCCTATGTATGCCATTTTACCTTATATACCATTCTAATAACAGGGCAAGAAAAGAAGTTAAATTAACGCTATCATTTACATATAAAATCTTTGTTTCTAAATTAAATGCTTTTTGATGCAGACAAATATGAAATTTAATAACTTCTCTAAATTTTTATTAAAGAATGTCTTCTTTATTGACGTACAATCAATTCACATTTATTTTTCTAAAGCTCGCCTTTTTGAGGGAGACACGAGTTAACTATTCCTCATACTTGGGTTTCCAGATCTCAAGGCTGTTGTGTCATCTTGGCCTACCCATTTAAGGGAAACAAACGCATTTCATTTGAAAATAATAATTACATCAGTCATTGCAATCATTCTTGTCATTTTGACAGGGAAGTGCGTTGCAATCTATTAATTAAACAAATTTTGAAATTAAATACTCTTTAAAATATGCTTATTTTATAATTTTATATATCATATTAATTACAAGAAAGATAAAGATAAGAAATAATAGCAAGGCATGGCAATTTTTCTATATTTTCACTATTTTCAAAATAAAAAGAAAATCCAATTTATTTCATTTTTCAAACGATAACTCGTTATGTGATGGCTACCGACAACTTTACATGTTCTTGTTCCAAGGGGCCATTCGCACATGCTTAATATCTTTGAGTAATTAATAATATATAAGGATCATGAAATTGAAAATAGGTATATCAATATACATTAAAAAATTTTAGCGATTGAAAATTAAATAAAGCAACTTCCAACTTTTGTTAACTGCCGTGTTTTCATCAAATTGTACTATAGAAAAAATATATTTCAAATAGGTACATATTTCTTTAATTTTAATAACAAAGCAAGACGTATGAGAATAACTTTTGAGGATAAATATGAATCAGAATTTACTTTAGTACCATGACTTTTATTGCAAGAATGTGTATCTTCCGCCATAATTTTTTTTATTTCCCTAAAAAACTAATCACTTGTTTCAGATTAGGCCGAAATGAAATATTATTTTGCTATCATCACCTTCTTTTTAAATATATTCAAATATCACTAATAAACTGTATTTTTGAAATAAATTAAAAAATTATGAAAGGAAATATCTTGTATCGAGTTTTAGAAAAAGTTCAAAAAAAAAATTTGCAGAACAATAAAACAATGCATGTCCTTTTAGAATTTTTCTTATGACTTTTGCAAATAATGCTAAAAAACAAGAAAAAGTAAATAATTTGAAGAAACTTGCCTAATAAGCAGCCAAAAGTTCTGTAAATTTTTTGTAACATTTTCGACGAACTTTTGAAAAGTTCGTTTTAGTATTTTCTATCTGTCCACAATTTTTTTTCGAATATCAAAATTTTGATCTCGGATTCGGATAAAGCATCAAAAATGGAGTTCAAATCTGCAAATATTTTTAAAATGGGTCCATAGCAACATAGTCGAAATTTTTAAATTTTAACAAATATTAAAATTTTTACTACTATCCACCATCTATGCTAGAGAAGATGTCCTAGTTTGAGGAAGGACTCTCAGCACCGACGTGAACCCTATTCCGAAGAGTGCATTAGTGAGGGACCATTCATTCATTCACCATTAGTTCCTTCCTAAGGACCCTCCATCTCATTTGATACAATTGGTATAAATAAATATGGCTGGATAATATGTACCATAATAAATATACATGTGTATCTTTTAAAGTCCTTAGGTGCCAAAAAGTTTCACAAGTTTTGTTTAAAATTAAAAATTATCTGATTTGAATTTAACTTCTTTATAAACATTAATTTTATTTTATTTTTTTTTTTTTTCGAATTATATATATAAAAAATTCAGAAGACTATAACCATGTTCTGCCTAATAAGCTAAAATAAAATAAATCATAGAAACATGAGAGAAAAATAAAACAGAATTTATATAACCTTTTTGATGTCCATAAAAAGACTATTTAAAAAAATAATTTATGCATTTTTTTAAAGGATATTTTATTTTCATTTCAACCAAAATCAGAGACAAAAATATATTTACCTCTATAACCTACTAGTAGCTTATAACTAAAGTTAAAATAACTAATAGCCAACGTACATTTGCAAAAAGGAATAGAAAAATATTTATTTAATTTCCACTCTTAAAGCCAATAAATTATTACAATTGAGAAAGATAAATTTAAAATTCCCCATAAATTATAATTATTGAAATTTTTTCTTGGATGCAATTCAGATTAAGAATTATTTTTATAAAATTATTATTTTTCATCTATATTTATAATATTAATATTTAATTTGTTATTTTTATTCAGTAAATTGGGAATAAATTTTGCAATCATGGTGAATGTTTTTGTGTGGACTATTTTTTCTTTATAATAGAATACAAGAATCGAAGTGGTCAATAGTGGTACCACCAATTTTTCTACTCCCCATTCAGCTCGAAGCCAATATTTTTAAATATTGAAAAATTTAATTAGCAATTCAATCCTGTTTATTTTCAGAAAGAATTTACAAATAATTATTTATTTTTTGATACCATTCCAATGTCCTCTCTTTTCTTAAACCTTAAAAATCTCCCCACAATATTTTGAGATGGAAAATGATTAAACCATCATAATTTACGGCTACCAATTAATAGAAATAAATAAGGACGGAGTCTAAATGGCCTCAGATGTCGAAAGACTTAAAAAAAAAAAAAAAAAAAAACCATCATAATTTTAATATACAGCAAATTTATTTTATTTACAGTCAAATTAATCAAAATAATGAATTAATATGAATTTTTAGAACTAAACTAAAAAAGGTTCATCAATAAAGTACTAGTACTCTGACTGATTTTATTGAAAAGCTTGCTGTCATATCTGACTCAGATCAAATCTGAGCCTTGACTTTATTTTTTTTTTTTTTGAGAAATTTTGTTCAGACTCACGGAACCTCGTGAATAACGTGGATTTCTGTTGAAATCGCGACATTGAATTTTTTGCAGTTGCAATACTTTCTCTATATATTGCATTTTCATTTTTGTAGAACAAATGATTTTTTTTGAGGGCTTTAGGGAGGTGTCGGTAGAATATAGAAGTTTTGTATTCACATCTCTGCATAATCAAATACTCTAGTACATGATATCTACGAAGGAAGCAAGTTTTAGTTAGCCGTCTTTTAAAAGGGACGTTATATATACTATAATTCCGTCCCAAAGATATAATCTTCGAAAAGAGTAAACTATAAAGCGGTGCTTAGGATATCCTTAGATTTGATGAGGTTGGATAAAAGAGCCGGGAGAGAAAGAGATATGATTAATTAGCAAGCTAAAAGAAATATTATAGAGATAGAAAACAACTTATTTTAACGGGTGCTAATAGATGGTCTTACATGTGTCTTCGTGATCGAAAACATATCGAGTAAATAAATGGAGATTCCAAATAATCAAATGAAATAGAAAATTATTTTTTGAATAATTTTTAAGATCTCCTTACTAAATTTATTATATATTATAATATTAAATATTTTTATATGTTTTCATTCTCCTCTGCTAAATACAAATAGGAAGCTATGTTACAAAAGAAGAAGGAAAAGCAAATATAAATGCATTTGCCTTGTTTATCCATTCATGTTTGAGATTTGTCAGCTAAATGTTTTGGAGGTGAAGGCGAAATATTAGGGTGATGATAAAAGGATAGATGAATGGAAAGTGTCTAAGTAATTGAATGGACATCTTCCTCAATGATTTGTAACTGTAATATGAGTGCAGAGGGGCTAACTGTAACTGACTTCTCGGTAAGGCACACATGAATGCTGGCGAGCCGTGAGAAACTAACGCCTATTTGCTCTTCGACCAAGTCCATAAACAAAGAACATAACAAAAAAAAGTCTAATGTGATTAAACGCATATCTCTCTACTTTCTCTTACCTAAGATATTGAAAGCTGGGTAATGTGCTGTCACACCAAATTTTTTGCGCCGATTCCCCCCGAGGAAGTCGTTTAAAGTCAATTTAAACCATCGATTTCGTATATAAATAGAGCTGTAACTCAGCCGTTTACCCGAATGACAAAAGAGTATATCAATAGTGGGCCATAAATATTTGGGACTGGGGGGGGGGGGGGGGTAAAAGGTTAAATATTTCAAAAATCATCTAATAAATTATTGATTTTTGAATTTTAATCAAAATCAAAATGAATGAGAAAATCAAAAAAAAAACTAAAAAAAAGTACATCAAATATATTAAGTAAGGACTGTTTGGCCGATTTTATTCAA
>JAAAKE020002054.1:0-11305 GCA_010014785.2 Anisolabis maritima
TTTTTTTTTTTCGTTTTTTCATTGGTTTTTAGATTTTGTAATTTTCTTTAAATTTTTAACTCGTAAGGAAGGGTCATTTTTTTATTAAGACCTGAAATTCAAAATTTCACCATGTTTGAACTTTTGCAAGCCAAACTATTCAAAAATGAAATTTTTTTTCCAAAATGGTTGTATTTATTTGAAAATGTTTAATTTGTGTTGTAATTGACTTGAAAGTACATTATATATATAATGTTTATATTTTTAGCGTTATATATATATAACGCTAAAAACAAGCTTGATAAATATGATAAATTTTATACCTTAACATAGCCTCTAAAAATGAACCAATTTTAAATAAATTAGATTTTTCACTTTTATTTTCCTATTATCCATGAATTTTATTATATACTCTACGAGTTAAATAAATGCGTCACGTCATTTTTTTTTTCCAAAGGTCACCATAAAATAAAAGTTAGGCGTGGTTTGATTTTTCATTCCTACTAAACTTTCTCCTTTATAGAAAATCGAAAGAGAGAACGAGAAAAAAGGGAAAAAAAAATTAGAAAATTCGTCTAAACATTTATCTCCGATTATAACCTATAATTTTAGTTGAAAATGGGAAATTTAGTATTCAGAAATAATTCCTGAATTAAAGCGATTGGCCTGATCCTTGGCCGATGGTCACGCGTCCTCCTCCTCCGCCTCTTCGCCTAATTTTAGAAGATGTTCAAAATGAGGGTCTCTCAGGCTCTGCTCTTATCGAGACTCCTTCAGGCAACCGTTATTGATGTTTCGCCTTATATAATTTATAAACTTCTAACCCTCCTCCCAGAGTAGAGAGAGAGAGATTCATTAATCAACAGATTCGATATTTAAAAGTTACGACAGAGATTAAATTTTTAAGAACTCTATAACGTACACGCATCTAAAAAAACACCTATAATTGAAATTTTTTACGATATTAAATTGAAATGTATTGATATTTTCATCTAAGAGAAATTTAATGTTTTTTAAATAGAATTTCATTAATTAACATTTTTATTTCTTATCTCTATATGTACTATATAGTGAGAAAGACTTGCGATCGCAAAAAAATCGATGTCGACATTTTGAGGTCCCCTCAGGCAAAAAAACGGTCTGTGTGAACAAACTAGCTCAAAAAAAAAAACGAGGCTGAAATTTTATATTTAAACTAGGTAGCCTCCTGACTTTTTGATTAGTCGGAAAGCCTTCTTGGGCCTTCAAAGTGGGAATAAGATTTTTCGAAACCTGACAGAATACCATGGGTGCAAAAATTAGTTAATGTTTGATAATTGGTAATGTTTTTTTCTAATAATTCTAGACGAGTCATGTAACTATTAAGTTTCCCTAGTAATTTACAACTGAACTGAGGACTTCACTCTGGAGCAATTAATCGAATGAGTTGGTATTTGGGTTGCTTAACTTTCAGCTATCAAACTCGAACTAATTTAATGTTATATCAAAATGGATATTTTTAAATCTATGAATATATATATATACTAATAGCGAAGTGTCCACTTGTACGAAGGTATAAGATTTTTGGAATCCCAAATGTGTCAGAGTTCCATGGGGTGCAAAAATTAGTTGGTAGACTGCTCATATTCTTGATTTAAAATTTTTTAAATTAAGAGGACTAAGGAAAATCTTTCATGGAAATTTAAATAATTCTCGTTATCAACAAAAAAAAAGATTGTATATAATTTTTTTTTTGTCAACGATTTTTATCATCATCATGTTTTCTTTTTTTTTTTTTTTTGGCTTCTTTAACTTTTGAGATTTTAATAGTTAAATATTCGATCAATAATTTCAAGTATCGTTGGCACTGACGATTTAAAATTTCCTTGTTCAACGGGGCCACTACATCACTGCATGCACTTTCTTAACTGCAGCGATCATTGTGGCCGATTGTTATTTAAAAAGGAAACAAACTTTATTTTATTAATTTATATATATTCATTAAAATTTTTCTCTTTCCCAGTGAAAGAGAAAAGGTGCTTTAGTCATTTATTTATTATGGATGGGGGAGGAGGAGATAAAATTTTTTTCCTTGTATGGTATTTAAACTTTTTTTCCTCATTGTTTCTTGCTCGAAGTTTTATTTTAATTTTGCTTTTATATGGACTTATTTTTACACTTTTCTTTGACTTGGTTTGGTGGACTAATGCGACAATTGTTGGTTTAAATTCATGACAATTCAATTTAAACTAGATATATTAAAGAAAGATTGAATATAATTAAATGGTTGGAAAAACTTAAATTTTCCGATAATGTTATTAAAAAAGAATGAGTTTAATTAAAATATTTGACAATTTAATCAAAACAAAGTTTATTTCTAAATTATCGGCATGTTTAAAATTTAGCTACAAGCCATTATTAACTATTTTAACATTTTGCACGTCCAGCTAAAGTGCTTAATGTATTTTTCATGTTCTCCTCTTTGCCTGGAGGCCGTGGATTAGTCTTATAACAGTAAATGTCGATTATATTTCATCTTTTTTTCGGATAAATATTTGATATAGCCTATATAAAATAATTTACTGATCCATATATATTTAAATTACAGTATAAAATAGCAAAACTCGAATTTCAATGGAAATAATCAAGATAAATTTTTTTAAACATATTTCTCTGTGAACTCAAAGTTGAAAACAATTTTAAATCTTTAAAAGATCATTATTATTATATTAACTTAATTTTTAATTTTATTTATTTTTCCGTATAAATTAATTTAGGACCTTTTAGAATTTTTTAAAATTTTGTTTTGGTTTTTGGACCTACATCTATAATTAAAAGTATATTATAGGAATTACATTAATAACAACAACTTATAACACAATTTGATTATTTTTAATGAAATAGAGTAGAGCTGTAAAGGTTCATATTTAGGATTTTTTATTAAATTTGTAATATTAGGTGAATCTTTGAAATGTGGGGAAATTTTATTGAGGAATTCTTGTATAATTTAGGTATGGTATGAAAATATAAGATGTGTAGTTTCTGTTTATTTCAGTGAAACAATGCTTTTTGCCTGGAAAAATAAAGACGTAAAAATTTCATATGATGACCAATAAAAATAATTAGAAAATTCCTGAAATTTTTTCAAAACTTTTATATACATGTATATTTCGAGAGTAGAAATAATTGGATTATTCCACTTACGAGATTAATATTTTAAAAAATAAATAAGGTGTACTTGAAGGAGTCATCATTTAATTTTTAATAAAAGTTTATAAAAGGTTTGAATTTCACATGCTGCTATTAGTTAGGTGTGGGTTTGTAGTCAAAATAACAGTTCACTATTTTTTAAAATAACTAAGCTCTTTTTTTTGCTACCGATTCATTTGGATCAATGAAAATGTAATTGTAAAGTTTTATTATCAATATCTATAACAGTTTAAAGATTTTTCAAAGAAGGATCTCGAAAATGTGCTTTATTTTGAACGTCTGGTGTAAACGCTGGCTGGCTTGGGTAATTCGGACATTCTTTTAACAGATGTATGGAATATTTGAACAGGTGCATACACGAGATATGTGTGATATTGAATCTTGCCAGATGAAGTGGGGCTCTTGTGTGATTAATTCTAATGCGGTTAATCGTTGTTATTATTGCTCTTGGTAAGTGAAGTGAACCATGGAGGACCAATGTTTGGTTTAACTTGGGCGAGTGCTGATTTGTCAATTTGTTATAAGTGGCAAGTATATTGTTACAAATATTTATAAAAAATATTTATATATCAAGTTGACACATTCACGCCCGAACTCGAGCTCTTAATATTCCCTAAATCTATATAAACAATATTGAAGCAAATGTATGGGTAGCGAAAAAAACACTTGGTTTATATTTTTTTTTATATATTCAGGAGTATATAAAATTTGAATCGTTAATAAAAATTTATTTTAAAAAATACAAGTTCAAATAAACCCTTTTTTTATTTTTAAAAATATTAATCTCATAATTGAATATTTGATTATTACTATTACTCTCAAAATATATACCAAATTTCAATAGGATTTAAAAACATTTTAGAAATTCTCAATTTTTACAATTTCCCGCCAAAGTTTTTGTTCCTATGAGATAAATAAACGCGTTGCTTCTTAAAATTTCGTGTCATTCAATCAAAGTCACTTGCCTTATTATTTTGTTTCTTTTAGATTCACCCTGTAAAATGAGATCAAGTGTGAGTGATAAGTGAAGACTCACATTGTACCATTCGCTAATCTTTGTAAATGCTTCGAAGAATTTAATTTTATTTAGTGAAAAAATATTTAAGAAAAAATTTACGGTTTTTCTTTTTTTGTGACTATAGTAGTTATTTTGGTTTAGGGATTCTGCCAGATAAAAAATAAAAACAGATTTGTTTTTGTTGCCGACGTTTCGAACGCCTGTCACGCACTTCCTCAGGGCTAACAAGTAGTCATAATTTAAATATATTCGGTAAATTTATATTGACAACATTGATTTATATACAAATATACATATTAATTCTTTTAAATTCGAAGGGCCAAAAATTTATATTTAATAACAATTTTCTTTTAAAGAAGTATTCAAGTCAAAAAATTGTCTATGCGCATAGATCTGGACAAGTTAGCCAGTCAACATTATAAATTCTTTAAAGAAAGCACCCCGGGTTAGACATTACTATTTAATTTTACTAAGCAATTACTAAAAGATAAAAACGCGAAAGCTTTAAAAAAAGATCTCTGGAAATATTTCTCCATGATCAGTTGATATTGACTCTTATAAATAATAACTTTTGAAAAAAAATTTTCTCTTGTTTTTCTTGGTTGTTTGTTTTTTCCCCCGAAAGGCAAAAAAACAGAAACCGATGAACGCTCGAGAAGTCTTCTCCTGTTTGGAAATGTAAATGTATTTTTAAAAAAGTTGTTAGCGTTTAAATAACATAAAGAAAATATTTTAAAAGATTCATTGATAATTGGGGTTGAAAAGACTTTGGAACACGCTATATAATGAATTTCTTTTCACGCAAAACATCTAAGCAAATTTTCCCCCTCTTTGAGTTTCATTATAGATTTCAAACATCCATGAGTTTCTCTCTCTCTATATATATATATAATTATATAAAAGCAGCAAAAACAATTTGAGTTTAAATAGGAATATAAAATAAATTACAGGTTTAAAAAAAGCTCTTATTATCTTATGTAATGCGATTTGGTTTCCACTATATGATAATCTACATTTTCTACTTGGATTCACTTATCTAAATTCGATATTATACCCTGTATTATAAGAATCATTTCAGTTCAATAACTATTTTTATAATCGTTTTAAGCGCAGATATTAGTATCCGGTCCTTACTTATCGGTTGGCCAACTCCATACAGATTTGGTCCGGCCTGTTTGAGTTTTTTGGCGCATTTACATAATTGCAAAGTCGAACACGTTCTTCGTCCTATAATTTTTAAAAGTTAAAAAAAAAATACATTCCTGTTTGAGTTGAGAACTGGATCTGTATTTCCCTTCTGCCATTCAAGTTTTAATTAAATATTGGATGACGAATAAAGTTAAAGAGAGTTTAATCCGATTCTTCAAAATTTTAGAGAAATTATTCTTATTACTTTTCCTTTCTTATATATGAAATATTTAGTGAGAAAGTATTGCGATCGTAAAAAAATCGATGTTCAGATTTCACGTTTTGAGGTTCCCTGAGGCTAAAAAAATGAGTCTCCAAAATGGTCTCTGTGTGTGTGATATTTAAGCAGGGTCCCCATATCGCATGCACCTCGAGGCTTTTGCAGAAAAACGGCCAATGGGTACTTTATTTTACTGATGTTCTTTTTTAGTTTGTTTCGATTTTCTCAAAATTCGCTTTTGATTAAAATTAAACTTTCAATAGATGATCTTTGAAATGCATTCACTCCAAAATTGTTTGAGGCTCACTTAACCCTTGTAGCACATCGCTCAGCTTTCCTTGAGGTAAAAGAAAGTTGGTATGATATGCACACAATATTTTTCTTTTCCTATTAATATGAATCAAAGGATTGTCATAGGTTAATTACTGATATGCAGGCCAAATAAATATTTTTAAAAATATTTAAATTGTAGAGGACGAAGGAAAGATAATACCGCCAGGAGAAAAATAAAACAACTGTATTTCTGGGCGACGTTTCGGGCGAAAGTCATGCCATTCCTCAAGATCAAAAATTGTTTTAAAATAAATACACATTGATGTTACTGAGTTATATATAAAATAGTGTTAGAATACAGTGTGAATGTGAATTATTTTAAAATAATTTTTGGTCTTGAGAAATGGCGTGACTTACACCCGAAACGTCGCGCAGAAATATAATTGTTTTATTTTTCTTCTGGCATGGGCCTTATCTTTCTTTTGACTTCTATGTCGAATACAGCCATAACTTATCTTTTGAATAAGTGGATGATCGATTAAATAACCCGGACGGTTCTACACCGTAAAAAAAATTAAAAAAAAATCTTTTTCGAAATCTCTGGCCATTTAGACACAGTCCATATTTATTTAAATTAATTGGTAGACAATATAATTAAAATAAATTTTATTGATTATGACGAAAATGCTTGTTGTAGTTTTTTTGTCTTTTCGGCATCTGAAGCTCTATTGACTTTAAACGATATATAATATTAATATATATATTTATTACGATATAAATTATCCAAGTATATTTATTTATATCGCTTGATTTAAATAAATTTTCATCGGAGTCCTTGGGATCTGAACCCATCCCTTAGCTTATAATTTTATCAATATTGTCGATGTCACTATCTTTAGCCTTTCAACCATTGGGGGGGGGGGGGGTTGGGGTGATTTTTTACCTATCCAAGGTTTGGCGGGGCTTCGTTTTTTTTTTTTTTTTTTTTTTTTTATAAAGGATAATAGCCATACCTTTTACAATATATGATTATGGTGATATAGTTTACATATATATTTATAGTTACAAAAAATAAATAAATAAGCATATATACAAATTTAATTTTAAAATTCATGAATATTTGCTATGATCAATTTTTAATTTAAAAAATACCAATTCAAAATATTAATCTGACACATCTTGTGTCAGCAGAGCAGCGCAATTAAACAGAGATTGAAAGGACGTAGAGGAGAATGAAGAGGTAAAGGAAATGAAGGCCAACATCTGATAGCAATCTGATGTTTTGAATCTGTTCCTCGGATGCTTTTGTTCAGCTGCCAAATCAAAGGATGCAGCTTTTCCTTTTTCCTCACACTTGAAAGCTCTTAGAATATGCAGAGAGCCTCGCTTTGATCTTCAAAACTTCATGATTAATGGATACTTTTGTTTGATATCTGAAATAACCTGGAATTGATCTATTAATCATGGAATATGCTTAAAATTTATTTTATTTTTAATCAATCAAATGAATTTACGCTTTTATATATTCGAAATATCTTTTCAAGAATAAAATATAATGATCCCACATTCTCAATTTATTGCGGAAATAAATAGGAATAAAAATTTATTGGAACGAGCGAGAGCAGCGCACATTTTGAGAACATCAACACGAAACAAACAAAAGTAACAAAGAATCATATTTATGTTGTTTTCGGAGTTTTTTGTTTTTCTTTAGTCAAAGGGATTTACACTTTGCTCATTATTTTTATTTCTTTTATAAAGTATATGATGAAAAATCATAAAAATTTTTCTTTCAAAGAGAATTATTATTATTATTTTTTTTTTAAATTCTTTTTATGAAGAGAATTAACGATCATCCATTCTTAAAAAAAATAAGACCCTTTTGCAATTTGGCTCGAATTCAGAATAATTTTTAAGAAAAATTTTAATGAATTTTTCATCCGGTGCGAGCGGCTGCACGTCCAAAATGACATGAATCCTAAAATACACTGTCTTCAATGGAACAATGTCCACAGTAAACGAAAACAAAAAGCTGCTATCTCCTTTGGGTCCATTGTAGAGTTCGTGTCAATTTGGTTTTTGTACAGAGTCTAAAAGAAAACTCTAAAAATGAATTATTAAATTAAAACTAGTAAAAAATTTTCAAAAGTATTATTAAAACTTGCGAAAACAATTAATTTAAATCTTGATTAAATCTTCAGATTATTATGTATTTAAATTTCAAATTTATGCAAATAATTTAGTTACTACCTGAATTTTAAAAGAAATTTTGTATTAGAAGTAGTAATTAGGTTGGAGCTATAATTAAAAAATACATTTAATTTTTATTTTGACTTCTCTTCTGCTATCGACTCCACTAATCATCATCTCTGACACCTGAACATGTGAGTGCGTTGTTTTTAGCACCTCTTCCTTGTCTTTGGTTATAAATTGAAAACTTCGAAACCGCTAATGGATGAATCAGAATTTAATTGTGAGCTATTTTTACCTTTGTGACATGACACAAACGCAAGTACTCATTTTATCCCAAATACACTGAAAATACTTGTCCTCTTGTCGAAGGACCCTAGGCTATTTTGAAAAGTAGGGGGAGCAAAGCAGACCAAATCATTCTCTAAAATATCTTATATATGTCTCTCATTCATTATTTAAGGGGCGATTGTTCCAATGATCGGTGGGTATCTCCCCTATAATATTCCATGAAATTTATAACAACTCGATCGAAATATTTCATTTTACCTTGAACCAGATTTTAGGAGATTAAATTCAAATAGCTCATCAGTATTCATAATATTTTCATAGGCAGATTCTGAGTAAGGGTCGAATCTACCCTAAAGGAAAAAATTTGTTAAGTAATTAAAAAGAAATGAAAAAACAGAAAAAAATAAAAATAGGAATCAGAATTTTGATCAGTAAAATTTTTTTTCAGAGTTATGTTGCCCCTAACTGGAAAAAGAACGGATGAAGGCAAAAATAAATTTTACCTCTTCAAGAAATATAGGTTTAATAGTAATGAATAAAAAAGAAACCGTCACAAATTTTTGTTGATGTTATGAGCCCTGCTGAATCCCCGATGGGGGCTCTGAAAAACAAAATGCCACGATAGCAATCGATACTTGAATTATAAAAATAATAAAGTGAAACTTAAAGCATAAATTAAAATGAAAAAACTATAACGTCATCGAAACTAGATAATGTTCATCTTCTGAATTGTAAACACTGTATACTCTAGTATAGGAGGAGGGCAAAAATATGAAAACAACCAGCAAAAGACACATTATCGTCACTAATAAAGCATTGCGAAGACTGGTGGCGCTAATGAGCAAATACGACAATCTCAACTATAAATTTTGCTAAAATAAACCTTTCAATTCAGGCATGCATCTCAGGTTTTTTCATATTTTGCCCACTTCATATAGGAATGTTTCGGATCTCGTGCATGCCCATTGCACGAAAAAATATACTTAAAAAAAAAATTATATTTCTTTGAAGAGACCCCGATACCTCACTCACATATAAATTATATTCTATTTAATGAAATCTCAGCACCTAGCTGTAGAGACTTGGAGAGAAAGAGAAGGAGTCCTCCGAGCAATCCACGCTATCCACCCACAATGTCCAATTCTCACAAAAACACTACGATTGTTCCCTTCCGCTTTGAATACTTTACGTCACTGATGCACACTTTCATTGCTTTAGTCAACCGTCTGTCAAGAGCCCAATATTAAAGACATCTATATAATAGATAAAATTACTTAAAGGAAATCCCAACTTTCTTAAAAACAAAATCAGATAAAGAATAATAAGAGGGGCGAGGACTGAATCAAACACCTCTTATATTAAAGTTCTATAGATAAAAAAAATAGAGCATATTAAATAAATTTTAACCCTTCATTTTATTATTTATTCAAGCGCGAAAAATATTTATATTCATATAATATTAATATTTCCATTTGTTAAATAATCTATAAAATAAAATCTATTTATTTATTTTGTGAATTCAAATAATATAATTGAATTTTAAAATAAATAAATATATTATATATATTATTTCATAATATTATTCAAACGTTTATTATTTTTATCTGATCTTATTATTCAAATACATTAACTTGATAGAAACAATATATAGCCTAGATCCATTTGATTTCGAATAAAATTCAATCGTGAATAAAATAAGATTATCCATTTATATCGAGAAAAGAATGGCTCATACATAATCCAATTTTATTTATCTATTTTTTATTTTTACTGTCCTAATTTGGAAGAGAGTGGTCACCAGGTTTATGGTTAAGTCATTAGAGTTTGACTTTAGAGTAAAAAAATAAATAACAGGGTTGTTTGTAAATAAAAACTTAAGAATCTAGTCCAGAAACGAATATATTAACAAGACTAGACGTTTCATTGATGCTAATATAATATTATTCTATTGTCAAAGAGAGTCCCAGATTCTTTGGAGACAGGCAGCAAATAACCGTAATTATGCAAAAGAAAACATTGAATTGCAACTCTCACATTTATAATTTTTCTATGAAAAGCAGTTACGAAAAAGGAAGGGAAAGGACATCTCTGTCGAGTTGATGAAGGATTCATTTGGCGTCTCGATTCAATAAAGTGAAGGAATGTATATAACGACAAGTGAAATTATTTATTTATATAACCGGATGTCATATATATTCCTTTACATCTCTGTACTTTTCGGGCATCATCATGTTCATTCTGAACTAGAAGTTTGTATGCTAGCTGTTTTTGAAAATCTTCTATGAAAATTCTTTTGAACATGATTGTACTTTAAGACAAGGCCGGCGAGACTTTCAACTTTTGATGGGCATTTCTGTTTATTTCTATTTCAAGGGAAAAAAATGACAAAAATGACATAAAAGTATAGTACAAACACGATTATCCAGATGAGAGGACCTCAGATTTTTTTCCTGGTTTTTCCAATTTTCTTTTGAAATTTGTATTTGATTATTTGGATTTTTGATTATCTAGTCCCATAATAGTCCGGATAATCGAGTTCCTACTGTAATTAAAAGAAACATAGGATCAAAGCATTACAATTTTTTGGAGACTGTTTTTAAGCCACCAAGAATGACTTGTATTGGGGACGGACACCCGAACAACTCCTCCCCTTAGAAATTAACAAATTTACTCTTTCGTGATTGATCAAGTTTTTATTATTCATAAAAGAAAATAAAAAGGCTTTATGGAAAAATCGGTAACTTATCAGGCGATCCGTATTTTTGTACTAAATATTTAAATTTTTGATTAAAAAATAGATAATTTTCTACTACTCTGAATGGTCCATTTATATTGATCGATAATGTATTTGTTTAAATTAAAAACATGTTTTTCACCATTACATGTTCATGGCTGAAGGACTCTCGTTTGCTGCTTTTATTGTTTTTCATTAATTACTTTTGAAATACATCCAGTTG
>JAAAKE020002065.1:0-11304 GCA_010014785.2 Anisolabis maritima
TTGTTTTTTTTTTTTTCAGCGTGTGGGCGGGGAGGGGTTTGTTTGCTCAAAGGAAAAGATAATCTAAGAATCAGTGCTTCGCTACAAAATTTTTTAAAATTATATTGGCTATTTTAGTAAATAGAGAACACATCTATTGTACATTTATTTATTTTTATTTTGTATTTTTCTTCGATATTCTGATACAATTAAAACAAACTTCGTTTGTTTGTTTTTATTTCGGCTAGGGGTGGCTCTGCTACATATAATAAATTAGATAAGATTAAAAAATTAACGAGTGCCGGAAGACAACACCGGTTTCATTGAAATTGTGTTTTTGAAATCCAAAGAAGAAGTCAAAATTGACAATAATAAAATAAAATAAAATTTCGATATTCACAACACATTTCAAATGTTGTTTGTTTGAAAATAAACTCAGTGGTTTAAATGACGTTGCCCAAGGCAAGGACAGAGATATTTTCAACATTTCTGACAGACATTTAATACTGTTTAAAATAGTAAATTCACTCTAACTAAGCCTTAATACTAAACAACAAACGATTTTACCTTCTCTAAGAAACTCCTTGCTTATGCTTGGGGCTAAAACACGGATGGGTGATCCAATGAAACATAAAATACACATAATAATTTTCCTCCGGACCCATAATAATAGTCACATTTTGTAAAATTTGAATATCGTATTAAGTATAGGTAGTATATAGGTATATAGGTAGTATAGTAGTATTAAGACAACAAAACTCAAAGGTAGAGATGTTCTAAGAATAACGGCTTCGCTAGAAAATTTATTTAAATTATACTTGAATAAATAGGGATCACATTTATTGTTCATTTATTTATATTTATTTTGTATTTTCCTTCGATGCTTTGATACAATTAAAAAAACTTTCTCTTTATTTCTTGATCAAATTAGCAAAAAATTTACTTTTTTTAATTCTGTACTTCTTGAAAATTGAATTGAAATAATGGTGAGAAGGAGAGTCAAAAAGTTTGAAATGATTAGAGATAGGGAAAATCCAAAAAAGAGAAAGAATTTAATCTCAACCGAAAATTTAAGCTAAAAACTATTATTTAAATATAATTTAAGAATTTTCATTCAAATATTTTTATTTTCACAATTTTTTTTTTTTTTTTTTTTTTTTTTTTTTATAAATGTGAAGATAATTTGGAACTGCAATTTGCGAAAACGTATGATGTATTCTATGATCTATCACATTAGTTTATTTTAGACAAAAAAAAGTGTTTGTCATACTTAAAAATGAAAAAAATATTTTAAACCCCACCCCTCCGGAAATATAAATGAAGAGTAATAAAAAAAAAAACTGTGAAACTACAAAGTGTGACGATATGTGTGACCTCTTCTGAAACTAGTGAATGTGACTGATTTGCAGGGACCTTTAGTTTAGGGGGTGGGGAACGAAAAATAAATATGGCCAACTCTCACTCAGGGGGATGCTACTGGTTGGTTATATTAAAGTGAAGAGAGAGAGAGAGAGGCTTTCTCTCTCTTCTTCTTCCAAGGTGTTTCCATTTTAGAGATGATTTTCTATTAATTAACAAGACCCTCTCCCTCCAAACTATCAAGATGTTAATTATTGTACCTGAAAATTAATGGTTAAAGTAGCTGGATTAAATTTTATCCAGATTATTTCATTGTTTTAATGAAAAGTGACGTCACAAACGCTTCTTGATTAATAGAAATTAGTGGTTTTTCTTGTCAGTTGTATCCGCCAAAGATATTCTAAATACTCTATAAATACATACGTTAAGCAAATTATTTTAAATATAAAAAAGTGATGCTCGAGAATAACGACTGATTAAATAAATACAATGAAGAGGGAAATAATTTTGTTTAGAGACCTTTCCTTTTAGGACCTAAAGATAGTCATTCATAAAAAATGGCTTCCGTTAAGGAGAACATCCTAAATATATTTTCCTAAAGATGAAAGAGGCGCGATCAATTCCACGCACCCGAATTAGTAAATTTACCCAATATCATCAAAAAATCGTTTTCAACGAGAAATTTACATACATACAAGATTACCTCGTTTAACAATGATAGATAGGCTATTCCAGTAAAAGAACTAATCAATTTCCCTTTCCCGTGACCGACAGGTTGAAGATATTGACATTGTCAGTATTGATAACCTTAAAAGCCAAGGGGTGTGGGTTCGGATCCCAGACAATCTGATGAAAATTTATTTAAATCAATTGAATACCAATTGTTATAAATAAATATGTCTGGATTAAATTAAATTAAAAGTATCGAAAATATATATTTTATATCGTTTAAAGTCTATATCGCCTTAGATGCCGAAAAGACTAAAAAAAAAAAAAAAACTAGTCTTCCTTTATTCCCATTCCATACCTAGATTGGAACAACCTCTCAAATCCAACCTCAACAAGAACCTTTTAAATTCCTCACTCTCTCTTACTCCTGTTCTTCCTCATTGTTTGTGACTGTTTGTCATTATAGATCCGTAGGATCCTATGCTTCCATATCAAAAAAAAAAAAAAAAAAAAAAAAAAAAACTTTTGAAAGAGATATATAAGAATATAAATCCCCCTCCTAATACTGATCATCTTTTATAACAGTTTACGGACCAAATTGTTCCCCTCTTCTTTCCTGAAGATAACAAAAAACATTTTCTTTCCAACCCTTTCGAATTTCTAAACGTCAAAAAATAAATCTCTTCCCCAGGTTCAGACAATATAACTTATTAAATGAACTTCCTTCAAGAACAAACTTTTAAGTTTAATATATTGGTTATCAGATTGTAAAATACTTCAGTCCTGGTGTCTCCATAAACCTAGTAAAAATTCTTTTGCCTCATCTTTATTATTTGAAAGTATATTACGATGACTTTTGGTTAGAAGTCAACAATTTTTTTTTTTCGCAATTTCAACATGGTTTTTGTAGGAGACTTACATCCTTTTAGAATAAATTCGGTGGAACAAGATTTTGATGAAATTACATATTTTATCATTATTTATTTTTTTTTTTAATCAACTAATACAGATCTGTCTAAAGTAAATGGCAGTTTCTAGATGTTATTTTATCACATTGATATAGTGATAATTTCGAAAAAAAATTTTAACAAAAATTTCAAAAGTAATTACAACTTTTATTTAAAATTTTTTATTTGATAGAACGATATTTTTGCGATAACTTAGGTTTTTTTGATGGCCACAACATTTTAATAATAATTTCAATTCTCTCAAAATCTTAATATTAAAGAAGGATGCAATAAGTGCATTCATTAGTCTTTTTTGGAAATGCGAGAGATGCATTTATATGGGGTGGTTGGAATCCAAACGCGGAGTCTCTTAAGACCTTTCTTCACCCCTCTCCCATCCCCCCTCTCTTTTCTCTTGCAATTAAACCTTGTATTAAAGTAGTCTAAGTGGTTTGGTGAATCTTACGACTTTGTGCTCCACAAATGTCGGCTCTCTCTCTCTCTCTAGAATGGACAGAAAAACTACGAGTCCCTAAAACCATTCTGAATGTCTCTAAAATATAGAATCTTCTCGTTGATAACTAAAAACTGACATCACATAATTTGAAAATATTCTAAATTATAATTCTTAATATCATAATCATTTAAATCAACAATAACAATTGTTCATGTTTGTTGATTAACCCCAGGCTTAAAGTATAGTGTATTGTATAGTAGTGGTAGAATTTTCCTTTGATTAAATTTTTAATTATACATTTGATTTTTACGCCTAACATAAGAACTGGTTTCCTGGAATTTCACTGACCAATTCGTAATAAAAACGCTATAAACCTTTCACATCATTTTCACAAAACATTTGATCTTAGTTAATAATGACAATCTTTTCCCATTTTGCATTTTAGAAGGCATTCGATTCAAGATCACAGCCTCCGGAGAAGAAGATCACATACGCATTCGCCGAACACATCTTAAATCAAACCTTTTCTTTATTCTAATTAATGATAAAATCAAAATTCACTTGCCCTCTTCTGTCTATTCACAATCATAACCATCTAATCTTTTTTTAGAATTAAATCTCTGCGTAGTTAATTAATATCTTGTTGGAAATCAAATTTGAAAGTTCTTCAAGACATTTCCTTTAGGGTCGTCATAAATATAAGGACATTAATTATATAATACATAAAAAAATAAAGGAGAGTTTGAAAAACTGCGACGATATTTAAGTGAACTTCGTGATATTATGTTTCCGTTTAGAGTTAGTTAAATAATAACAGAAACAGATAATATGCTGCTCATAATTATTACATAAGTGTGGTCTTTTATTTAAAAAAGACGAAATATGAGCAAAAAATTTAGTAAACATGTACTGGTTTTTGTCTTTTTTTCTACCTAAGTAGATTGGAAATTCTATAATCTTACTCAAAATCGAGATACATTCGCTTAACGAAAAGGAATCAAAGGAAGAAGATGCTTTTGCGTGTTTTTTTTTTTACATTTTGTAATAATTTTTATAGAATTGTAATTCCAATTTGTTTTTCTACAACCAGAACCTTTGCTAATAAAAAATAAACAGTTCTTTCAAATTACAAATGAAAATCTCGAAAATTATTATGATACCTACCTTAAAAAAAAAGATAAGGGAAAAACATTTCTCCCCCTCTTTGTAGCAAATTTTTTTCCTTTTTTTTTTTTTATATGTTCGATCAGAGTTTTTTAAGTAGTTGTCGGGAAGATTGTTTGCCATCGCCAGCATGTCGCTCATATTGCTTTCACCGCCCTCTTTGCCTTTGCAGAGCATGCACGTATATGGCAGGGCCCACTTGCTGCCCTGAATACCAACGAGGAGGGTGGGGTGCGTGCGGTACTCTAGAGTAAGTAAAGAAGGGGTCCGGGAAAACAAAATAGCCATCGAAACCGCTTAAATTATACTAACAAATTTTATTTTATTTTTTACTAAGAGATCTTGTTAATCTTGCCATGTTTTAAATATCTAGAGAAAAATATTATTAATTTTCATAATAAAAAAATATTTTGCACAAAATGGAATTTGTCTGTATAAAAAATTCTTTGTCTTAGTAAAAACATATCGTTCAGGATTGGACTTGTTTAAAAGAACGAGTCTTTGAAAGGAACAAAGAATTAAATAATCATTTTATTTATTTTACCAAATTTTGAAAATTTAATTTTTTCTCTTTCTAGGTGGAATAAAATTTTGCAAAATTTCTTTGATTGTCACATAGTTTTCTTGATCAAAAGGAATATCTTTTTGATAATAAAAAAAAAAAAAACCTAATCAGTAAATCCTGTGAAGTTTAAGGTCAAATAAAAGGAAAATTCGTAATAATGTAGCTAGGAGAAAATCAAAATGAGTCAAAAAGACCTAGTCTTTTAGTTAAGTTCATCAAAAGGAACGCTTTTTTTTTTATTATTATTAACAAAAATACACACCAGAATCCTTTTTTCAACTTAAAACATCCTAAAAACAACTTTCGAAAAGAGAAGTGAGTCATCTTGCAAGGAATTGAATTCAGAAGGGATTTGAATAAACATAAATTACAAAATATTTTTAACATGTAATATGTATTGATTTTCAATGAACAGGAATAAATTAGTTTCTGAAGTGGTATTCCTGTAGCATTTCATTATCTTCTGTTAGCGTCCTTTGAGCTACCTGAGTGGTTCTTTGTTGATGTTTTGGTGTAATGCAAAAGTGAATGGTTCCTGGATCAAATCCGGTAGGCATTAAACAAGAACTCAAAAATCTAATTGTTTATTATTCATTAGGACCCACTGCGGCATGTATAAATTCGTTTTTTTTTTTCCTGACCAGCATCTAGACAGTTGTTAATTTCTAGATTTAAATTGTCCGCTCTGGAGCAATTAATCAAAAAATCCGCTAGTGAATTGGTTGCCTTCAAACACCATCAAGCATGAATTTATGCTCCCTCTCCCTCCTATGGTAGAGACTATCCACTATTCTACCAAATGCTCTTACTTACTTCTTTATTTATCTCTCTCCCCTCCTAGTTTCAATTAGTTTTTATCATTCTTTTTCAAAATTCAAAACATATACTTATCGATTGTCCAATGTACTAGACACCTCAAAAGATAACAACAATATTAGCAATAGAAACTCCCAGAAAATTCTACGACCCATTTCATTGTTGAAATGATAAAAAGACAACTTTTATTAATAAAACCAAATATATATAATTTTGTATTACAATCTAAAAAATAAAGATTGTAATTTTTCTTCTAAAAAGTTAATTTATATATATATATATATATTTTAAATTCTTGAACTCACTCACTCTCTCCTCATTTTATTCTATTAATTACCGAAATTCCGGCATTGCGCATATGAATTATAGTCGCGTGTATCATCATTACAATATCACCAAAGTTCTAGGCAAATTATTTAGGATATCAAGAAGAAGAAGTTATGAATTTGGAGAAAAATAATAATAGAATAGAATAAGATTTGCACCTTTTTGTTATAAAAAATGAGTTGATTTTCTAGGAAGATTTAAATAACCCGCTCTGGAGCAATTAATCAAAATATATATATTAATTTTTTATTTTATTCTATTATTATTTTTCCCCAAATTCATTACTTTTAGCGTTTTTTCTTGATATAGCAATTTAAATTCTAATATAATTTGCCTAGAACTTTGGTGTTATTGTAATGATGATACACACAACTATAATTCATATACCGATGCCGGAATTTCGGTAATTAGTAGAATAAATTGGGGAGAGAGTGAGTGGGTAGATGTTCAAGAATTGTCTCTCTCTCTCACTCTGTTTGACTTTACTGATTTCCAATTGGTTTGTGCAAATAGCCTCCGGAGGTTAGAGAGAGAGAGAGAGGGGTATCGATATATTCCGAGAACAATAACTCACCAACCCCTTAATAATAAGGGAAATCATCAAACAACTTGAATATTAAAAAACAATGGGTTCCTCTCTCACTCTCTCTTCACTACTTATTCAAATAACAAGGAGAGACAACGTTAAGAGAGAGAGAGAGAGAGGAGTTAGTCGGTTTCCTATTTCGGGGATTCAAAGCTTCTAAACCCTGAAATTGGATATTTATCCTAAAGGAGATATCGCTAAATAAAGGTTGTGCAGGATTAATTAATGACACATTTAATACAAATCCTTAAGTATGAGCAATTTTTGCAAAATTTTTCAAAATTCCTTTCCTTGGAGTAGTGACAAAGCTCTTGCTTTATGATCTAATAGTCAGTTTACATTCTGAGCTATAAAACTTATTTAAATTAGGAAGGTTTTTATCATCTGACTGCATCCTGGGATTCCTGACCTAATCTCGTAGTTGAATACAACAGCCATCACAAAAAAAACTTCATTATTTAAATTATATTGTCTTTCAATTAATGGATGACGTCTATATGGCTTCAGATTTCTAAAAAAAAAAACTTATTTTTAATTTTTGAGTAAATTTCAGCTGTGATTTCAAAGATTATAGTTAGAAAAATCACAATCTCCATGATTTCCGGGGCGCTCCTGTTCCTCGAGGTAACCTATCCAAGCTTGGCTTTGGTGATAAATGAATGTATTACTAGCTACCCACCTTCATATTAAAAAAAAAATTAGTAAATATCAATCAAAAAGACAGGGTCCATTTTTTTAAATTTTTCGTTCCATCCAGTCTCATTCTTTAAAAATGACTCATTCATTGGAGAGCCTTTTAGGACTGTATGGCTGTCATATGCTTGTATTTACTTGCATAAAGATTAGGAAACTTTCAGAAATGACCCAATGCATTAAAATGAAGTCCTTTACATTTTCATAACAAATTGCTTTTTTTTTTTCTCAGACTTTTAATAATGACATACAAGCAAATATTAACGTTCAGGGTTGACTTATCGGTTCACTTCTGGTCTTGAAATTCAAGGAATCTTTACGGCTTTACGGTTTATGAATTTCCTTTCATTTAAAATTTTTTTTTTTCATCGACAAATCCTTCAGAGAATGAGAGAATTATATCAAAATTTCAAAAGATGTCCACGAATTGAAATTCAAAAAATTATTCAAAAAAGAAAAAATGCGAGAGAGAGAGAGAGAGAGAATAATATATAATTTGTTATTATACAGTAAATGCAAGTTTTTATTGAAATTTATATTAATTACAAATAACTTTTTTTTTTTTTTTTGATTCATTGCGCCTGACTTAGTTGACAACCCGCAGCAAAAAGTGGAAACTCTGTTGCCTCAATTCAGGCGTATTTAAATTTTGATTTTACTCAGAGCATAGTCATTTTTACTTGTATTTTCATTATTTAGAGCTATTAAATTACAAACAATTTGCTACGACTCAGTCAAATACTAATATGTTATGAACGAATAACTCGAGTAAATGATGCAGGTCGCATATCTGTTCTGGTGCAAAACAACCCACAAACAATGTCACCATGAGCGAGTGTCACTTCTCTGCCGAAGAAACTGACTTCGGTCTTTAAATATTATTTGATCCCTATCTGGTTAAAAAAAAAAAAATTATTTTCTTAATAAACTCATTAACGTTTCGACGCAAAACGAAAACGAAAAGATCAAGTCATGAGATCTTTTTTTTGCACTTACTTTTATTAAACTTTTCATTCAAATCACACATTTGCAGTTTTTTTTTTTATCAATTTTTCGCATCATCGATCATTTTCACATTTCATCAAAAAAAAAAAAAAAAAAATGCTATTTAATTTTATGTAAAGTTCTAACTAAATAAGACAAGAAACTTGATCTTAGTATGATAAATTTATTCCAATATTTCTTCATTATTTGCAGAAAATATTCCTTCAGAGAGGAAAAATTAATCAATCGCTATAAGAAATTGTCTCGCTTTCTCATATAAGTAAATGCGATTTGTGTAAGTCTTCGGTGATGTGTGACCTATCAAATAATTATAAATAAACTATTTATCATAACCTGCGTGTAAGAATGCTCGCCGTCCCGGGACCTTCAAATTTCCAATTAACAGAGAGAGGGAAAAACGAAATTCGGAAGTGGGAAGAATGCAATCATTTTCAATTGCAATGGTTTCATCATTAGCTTAATGGGTAGAGCATTCAGTACAACATAGTAAAAAATAATAATTAGCAATATCAAAATAATAAGCTGGTACAACACAAGCCAAAAACGGAGGACAGGCTAGTAATAAAAAAAAATTATTAATAAAAAAGTGTGTAGCATGTAAGAATAAAAAATCAGATAATAATATACCATAGTAAAAGAACAAAATATTTGAATTTAAAATTGTAAAAATTAATACAATAACAAACATGTAGATGGACAAACACTTGGAGATACCAAGCTTTATAATATATAATATTGTATGTTTATCGATAATAATATTGTAAAAAAAAAAAGGTAGAACATCTGTAAGGTCCCGGGTTCGAATCCTGGTTTAGCTAAGATAAATAGTTTATTTTAGATATAGAATTCAACATTCCCCCACCCCCTTCTTCGGTAGGTTACAATCTCTTATTTATCTTCTTTTTGAATTCCAACATTTATTTGTTTTTACAAATTCATTTTATTCATTCATTCAAAAGGTTTCAAGTGTCTCCTTAAAAGCATTCAATGTTTTTTTTTTTTTTTATTGACTACTCTTATCTCGCTCTCTCTTTTATCATCATTCATAATCCCATTCATCCAGGATATTTTGGGTTTCTAAAAAAATAAAAAAAAATAAAAATATTAATTTGAAAATTTTTTTTTTTTTATTAAAATTAATATAGGTAATATTTTACAGAATATTAATTGTTGTCGTTAAAGAAGCTTTTACACTCAGAAATTAAATCGCAACCTGAGTTGCGTTGTTAATTAATTGCATAAGAGCACGCGAAATAAAAAAAATCCTGGTGTGACGAATAACACACTACTTCAACTTTCAAAAAAAAAAAAAAAAAAAAAGAGAAAGTTGTATGATATACACCCACTAGATTTCAAGAAATCTTCACAAAATAATTAATTCAATATATATTTAATAACAGTGCATCTGTTATACCAGATTTCCTTGTCATTCATTCATTCTTCCCCGTATTTCATTGAGATGTAGTACCTTCAGTCTGTTTTTTCTTTTTACATAATTCGACAAGAGGCCTAAAAATTTAGAAAAGACAAGGAAGCAATTCCATCTCCAATTTAGATTACATTAATATCAACTGCAGGCACTGTTCCTTGGAGCAGAGAGAGGTCTTGCTTCATGCTCTAAGTAAGTCCTTCGCTTCCCGTCCAGAACGATAAACTTTATTTAAATTATATTAGCTACGTTAGAGATATGTTATGACTGACTGTATGTTAAAAAGAAAAGAATCTAGTGCAACTTAGCTTATTGAGCAAAAGAAAGTAAGATGATGTTCTGTCACTCCAGATTTTTTGTGCCAGGTAGTATAGTTCTTGAGATGTAATTAATTTTTTCATTCCAATAATTAATTAATTAATTAATTATAATTTAAAAAAATTAAATTGTCAATTAAATCTCGTTTATTAATCAAACATAGGAATTAAAAATATTTATATTTTGGAACGAGTTGTCCTCGAGTACATGTAGAGTCGAGTAAAGAGGACCGGACCCAAGCAATAAATAAATTATATATACCTGGTATATAAAATTATAGAGTCTGCATGCAATACATTTTAATTTAGTTTTAATTTTTATAGCTAGCAAACTTTAAATAACAAATACACGTTAATTCAATATTTTTTCCACTCCCCATTTAAAAAGTCTTTAATATAATTTTTTTGCTATTCAAAAAATAGAATTAGTTTATAGAACGAATTTTCTAAATTATTATCTAATAATTTCCATTCTTTGTATAATTTTATATCTTTTTAAAGTTGGCTTTTTGCCAATTGCCTCTTTCTATAGAGCCCAAGGTGCCTAGGCCAATCAGAGTCCAATCTATTAGAAGGGAGGAGGGGGGGGGGAGCATGTGACCGAGTCTAAGCCTCTTTTAGCGCCAAATTTGCACCGTTTTCATTTGCTAAACTCAGTTGAGCGTCGGCTCTGATAGATGAAGCACATTCCTTGTCAAAATTTTACATGATTTGTTATGCTCTTCATAAGCAACATGGCCTCCCTCGATGGCGGGCCTCTCTGCACCTCGCTCCGTAAAAAATTCGCATTTCTTCTAAACTGTAAGGTAATTTAAGGTAAATTTCATTTCACTCGTAATATTAATTATTTATTTAAATATTAGTTAAGCATAAAAATAGTTCTTTGACAAATATTTATCTACGAGGACGTAATGATTGCTAGCCAATGCAGGAATAGAACAAAAGATTAATTAAGCCTCTAAAGACAGAAATAGTCAATGAGAGGGAATAT
>JAAAKE020002076.1:0-11304 GCA_010014785.2 Anisolabis maritima
AAATTTAAAAATTAAAACAAATGTTTAAACTAAGGAACTCGAAACTCGTATTAAGGAAAATAGTCTTAGTAATTATGTTTTACACGCAAGACCCATTTAAAAACAAAACATTATATTTCAAAAGAATAAATCGTAGAAAACTTTTAAACTATGACAAATAAAAAATTTAATGTAAAAACAAAATTTAATGTAGAATATATTTAGTAGTATATATTTAAATAACAATTACTAAAAATCTGTTTTTATAAAATTATGACTTAAAATGATAATCAATTATATAAAATATAGAGCGATGATTTTCATAAAATACAATTTATAAGAAATCAACAAAAAATCCCATTAATAAAAAATATGATTAATTAGTTTGAAAATATTTACCTGAATTCTTTCTTAGATATTTAAAACGGGAAATTTATAAATAGTGTTTTCCAAATTTAAAAAAATAAATAAATAATGTTTAGCGACTTCGAAAAGAACTTCCATTAAAATGGGAAACAAGATGAGAAAAAATTAATTGTTGAATAGGAAGAAAAAAGCTTCTCGTATTCAACGAATATATTAAAAATTTTAATCCAAAGAATATATGATTCCATTATAAAATAATTTGAAATGTTTTAGAAATTTAAAAAAATATTTTGTTGCTTCGAAAATAACTTTATAAAAAAGAAAAAAAAGATATCAGATATCCAAAGAAAATATAAAAATTTTTAACCCAAAGAAAGTTTAATTCAAAATCATTTAATTATAAATAAATTTAATTTATTCGTAGTTTTTTCTTATCTATATATACGTATAGATCGAGCAATGGCAAAGCGGGAGAATTAAATACCTTAAAGTATGCCCAGTGATTATCAATATATAATCACAATTAATTATATTAAATTTTTTTCTTTTTAATTTTTTAATAAAATTTTTTTTATAATTTAAAAATATTAATTAAACGACCTTCAATTCTCCTTCCCGCCATTTTATATAACGGCCCCAAACAACGCCATTTGTGCTAAAAAAAATTATATTTATTAATTATAACGGATAATCAATAACGAGAAAATTTTTTTTTTAATTTCAAGTTAAGCCGCGATATGCAAAACCCAAGGAGTCACGAGTCAGACAAGCGGAAGAGAATTTCACGAAAAAAAGAACAAAGGAACTGTAAAATCGTTATTTCATCACTAAAACATTTATTAATTTTTACCAAAATAACGATCTAGGATAATAATTTTGTAATTCACTTGAAATAATTATGGAATTTTATAAAGGTTTATCAAAGCCCTATGCATATAGGCTATAGGCTTTCTCAATGGATTCCATACACACAGCTTGACTGCCATTGAAAATATATTGAAAAAAAATTTTGTGATTATAATAATAAGAAAACAAGATCAATATAAAAAAATTGTTTTAAAAAATTTAAAAAAATTAATTTTATTGAATTATATGTATTTGAAATAGGATAAATGAAGAATTAATAGATAAAAAAATTATTTTTATCGTTTCCTATAGTGAGCTTATGGCAGCCATATCGGTGACGGTTTGTGTATTAATGTACGTAGCAGATTTGTATAATTTTGTTTTCATGTTTAGAAACAGAGTCTAGCTACACAATTGAGGAAAGTGAAACAAAAGAAAATCAACAGTCAATAGGAATAATTTCTTGTTCTGACATTATGAAATTTAGAAAATATAGAGAAATATTCTTACCTTGTATAGAATGGGTTCAACGTAAGGCTCGGCTGCTCTCAGTATCTCGACCCCACGCCACTTGTACAAGCCGTGCTAGGCTATAGGGAAAAAGACGGCGTTGCTATTGGCTCATTTCGGATGGACCGCAAAACAACAGCCAATCAGAGAGCAGTTTTCTTTCTTGAAAGGAATTTCCGATCAGCCAATCAAAAAAATTCTTTTAAAAAACCGCCATATTCTTTAATTTTAAACTTAATAAAAAAAAATAATTAAAAAAAAAACCAAAAATAAAAAATAAAATTTTTCCTAAGAAATATTAAAAACATTTGAAAGAAATAAACAAAATAGAGCTCCTAAAGTTCTTAAATTAAAAAAATAAAAGTAACTAAATAAAAAAAATTACTTTTAAAAATTCATCTCAATGAAACATTTGTTTTTAATTTAATTTAATATATTTATTTGTGTGTTTTTTAAGAAATCTAAAAATATCGATAAAACTTTGAAGGAATTGACCTTCATTCGTATCCACGAAGTCACATTTTAATATTAATCTAGGATGTTTATATTAATACAAATGTAAAATATATTAATTTTAATTATTATTTCTTGATTATTTTGCAGAATAAACAACCACAATTTGATTAATTCTATAAAAAAAACTCTTAAATACCTATCATGATATTATCAATAATACTACCAATTCCCAATATAACAAAAATAAATTCTATATTATAACTGATAATTCAAAAAAATAATTATTAAATATAGTTAAAAATAATTAATTAAAATAATTATAATTATAATCACTATAATTTAATTAAATATCTAGAAATATCTAAAAAAAATATCACGATATTATCAACAAACCACTTCATTCCCAATATAATAAAAATAAATTCCATTTACAAAATTTACAAAAAGAAGCAATAATTAGTCTAATAATATTTAAAATATTTTATAAAAATAATAATCAAACAATTTTAAATTTTGTATTATGTGTAGATCTTGGTATAATTATATATTTGGATTTGAATGTCAGTTAAATAACATTGCAAAGTTCAGACTTGATTATGCTTGTTATGATTCAATTCAGTGGAGATTTTATATGTTTATATTTTCGAAAATATTTTATCATTTTGTGATATAATGATCTGAGTTGGTAATAACTTTCAATATACTCCAGTTACGGTGTGAGTTTAATAAAATAAACTCCTTATGTTACCTTCAGTATAACAACTTGAACAGATTGTCTCAGTCTCTTCTATTCTAATTCTATCTATTCTTTTTCATCCCATTAAGGATAGATCACTTAAAAACTATTTATTTTTTCTATTAATCTTTGTAAATTTCCCCCAAGTAAGCACAATTATTTATTTTTCATTTTTATTTTAACGAAATTATTAATTCTTTCTTCTTCATTTAAATTTTTTAAACAATATTTCATTAATTTTTCTTTTTAAATTCAGATTTTTTTAATTCCAAATTTCATTTGTAATACACAGTAAGCTGCGTGGTGAGAGAGTGATTTCGCTCAATTAGACCAATGCCTGAACTTTTCAAAGTAATAAACGTTTTTTTTCCCTAAAAAATTTTTTTTGCTGTTAAAAATTAATAAATGAACCAACCTCCAAAAATATAATCTTAACGATGACTATAGTGAAATGCTCTTTGCAGGAAAGACGACAGAGTTGTTTGACTTCAATGATGGTTAGAATAACTCTGTCTTATTTGATAGCTATAATAGTTTGAGTTTAGAGACCAGATACCCAGATGCGTCTAGGAGAAAAATAACAAATATATTCTTGTTGCCGACATTTCGTACGCCCATTATTTGTTGCCGAACAACTGTAAATATTGTCAGTCTGAAGAAGTGCGTGACATACGTATGAAATGTCGACAATAAGAACATATTTGTTTTTATTTTTTACCTGGTTCCATTTGGTAATTTGGTCCTTAACTCAAATTCTTTCAGGATACTAATCTCGAATCTTTGCCACATTTCCAAAGATTTGTCTCCTCAATTAAAATTAATAAAAATTTATCAAAGATATCTTTCCCGATACAGGTTCACAATGAATGGTTTTAGCACGGGTGAAGAAGATTCGAGAGGCGCCAGTGATCAAATTTGCTGTTTGATCGACGATGATGAGCAATGTTTGCGAAAAACTGGCAACGCTGCCTATAGCAAACGGATTCAGAAAACCGTCACCCAAAGGAAACTAAAATTGCAACTCAATCCACTTGTAAGTAAATTTATTTAATGAAATATAAAAAAATTTTATATACCCTTTTGATTGAAAAAGTTAAGGTTCAAACAAATGGGGAAAGTTTTAACAATAAAGAGCAAGTGTAAATGAAAAATCCACGCTTATTTTACTAATTCTACTTTTTTCTACAGGTTAGGCATATCTACATCTGTGACTACCATAAGAATGTTATTCAAGCGGCTCGAGCCAAAAAACGGAGGAAAGATTCAGAGGATGATTCTAATGAAACAGATACAGATTTACCAGAAGTGGATCTCTTTCAGTTGCAGGTAGAATTTATTTTTATTAAATGAATTGATTTTATAAATTCTAGAGATAGAGATGGTTCTTGAATCTCTATTTAATATTTCCCTCATTTTCGACTAATTCTAAAATTTTTTTTAAAGGTGAGTACTTTGAGGCGGTATAAAAAACATTACAAAGTATCAACGAGGCCTGGAATCAACAAGTCACAGCTTTCTGATGTAAGTATTATTATCGACCTAAATTATTTAGTATCCGATAAATAATTAGCTTAGTTTCATAATACTCTTGATAGGTAAGACAAAATATTTTTTTTTAAATATTCGACTCTAGTGTTTCTAACTTTCAATCTAGTCTTCAATAAATAATGAATACATATGAAGGATTATTCTTGATATTTTGTGTTTTGACTAAATTAAAAAAAATTCACTTTGAGAACATGTTTTTTATTTATATATTTTAAGAGATCACAAAATTTATATCACAATTTTTCAAAGTAGAACCGGCTGATTAGAGCTTTGTTTGAAATAGGTGGAGGTTTTTAAACGCCTTATATAAATATATCATTTAAGATAAAAATGCGAGATGAGTTTGTGTTTGATTGGCCATAATTCGCGTCCTACTGCACTCGAAACACGATTTTCCGTTTTCGCGACGGACGTGCTTATTACCTTTATACGCACGATTCAACATTAGTATTAGACAAGAGATTTCTTCAATTTTTCTTATTTCCATTAACGCCTCTCTGTTCAATCCATGCTTGCTGGCAAGTCTCAGCCTACAGCAGACTGACAACAACCAAATTTTATCTTTGATTTAGGAATATGAAAATTTCATTGTTTTCTTTGATTGGGTTCCTCGAGCGTATGCTTAAAGCTCACTCTCCTTTGTTCTGCCACTAACTCGCTATTAATCTATTAAATTTTTACTTATTTTGATGTGGTATTTATTCATAAAAATATATTATTTTTATATCATAGAGCAACATCACTATCGTCTTTAAAAATATCTTATAATTAATTTGTGTTAAGGACAAAATTTCCGACTCTGTCGGAGTCAGGGGAAAAATAATAAACAAATATATTCTTGTTGCCGGCCTAATGCATCTCACGCATTTCATAATTAACAAGTAGTCATTTTAGCACTCATTTGAAGTTTGTTAACAAATAACATGTATATATCATAGTTATTAAAATAAATTTACGTGACAACTGTAAATATTGATTATTTATTAGCCCTGAAGAAATGCGTGTCAGGCTTATGAAAAGTTGACAACAACCACATATTGTTTTTTAATTTTCACCTGACTACATCCTTCCAATCTCGCCACTAACTCAAATTATCTACTGCAGCCATCAAAAAATAACTTACCTATATTTAGTGTGGTTTACCTTCATTTGATTTGAACCCTGACCTATATACCCTACCTATAATATACTATTTTTAAATAATAGAAGCCATCACATATGCTATTAATATGAACAACTATTTATTATATTTAATTCATGTAAAAATTCCTCCATCCAATCCGAAATCTTTTCCGTGTGCTTTGTCATCTCACCAACTTTGCGATAACCCAAAGATCTTGGGTTCGATACATGGGGGTAGGAATTTTTTTCATGAATCAGTTATTTTTATATTTATTTTAAAATAAAGAATTTTTTCATTGATTTTTGTTTGTTTTCAGACTCTAATGAAACACTTCAAGACACTTCCGGTCTCCCAGAAAGAAGTGTTGACTTTCTTTATATATATGGTAAAATCAAATAGCAATAAACTTGAACAGAAAAACGGGATAAACAATGATAATTCATGAATTATCGCTAATTTTTTTCTTTTTTTTTTTAATATTTAATTCTACTCTATTAATTTTTGTACATAATATTATAAATATGTTTTAAACATCTTTTATTTAAATCGTTTCACTGGAATTTTTTAATCGCACTGAAGGTTGAAGGATTAGAAAAATTAAAAAACAAGGATAATCCATAAATATATAAGATATAAATATACAATATTAATAATAAATTTATTTTAATAGAAAATATTTTTAATAGAAAAAATGAATTTTATATTTTATCAAAATATTAAGAAATACAGTATTATAATCCATCCCTTCAAATTCATCATATAATATAATAATAAATCATACCATATTTTCATTAAATTTTTTAGTTTTTGTTTTTTAATTATGGCTAAATTATAATCGTGAATTCAAAAAAAGAGATGTTCTAAAAAGTGAAATTTTTCGGTTATAAAAAATTGTAATATCTTAATGTCCTATTATCCTTCTACGTAAATGAGTGATTCGTATTGTAGGTTTTTTAATAAAAAATGCGGATTATATCAATGAATTTAGTACTTTAATCATATTCTCAACATAAAGGTCTTATGAAATAATATTTATTCTATATTTTTTTACTACCTATCTACTAAGATGGGTCATGTTGAGTTGCCGAAACAAAATTCAACCTAAATATCTATTTTTGTTAAAATCTGGTAAGTGAGAAAAAGTAAAACGAAGTTTAAATATACATAGGCAGACGCACTCTCAAAACCATGTTTTGGCATCAGGGAATTGAGGAACATAAAAATTAATTAAAATTTCGATTTTTACGCTTCAGAGTAGGCGGGGAGCAAGAAAAAAATAAATTTTTTAATAATAATAAATTGGTTTTTGATATTAATTCTTTACAAAATGATCAATATTTTTTTTATGTTTTTCAAGATACTCAAATAAAACCGACCCCTCGATAAAGTATAAAAAGAGCTGTGAATCAAAAAGGAGTTTAAGCTTTTCTATAAATGTTTATACCTCTAACTCTAAATATCTATAAAAATTCGGCTAAAATCCCTAGTTCAACTTTGAAAATCAATATTAATTTTTGCATCTTAAAATCTTCCTCTTATCAAAATTTTTAAAATTTCGTTAAAAAACATAAAAATAGTTTTTTTTTTTTTTTTTTTTTGTTTGTTGTTTCTTGAATCTTTCTACTGAAATGGATAAAATTTTGCATAATCAAAGACATACACAATTGAAAACGAAATTTTATATTTTGAAAATTTAAACATTCTTTTCAAAATTGAATCCTGGGTTTTTTGTTTACTACTATACAACGAATACAGTAACTCACCAAAGATCGAAGCTCTTTTCAATAAATAAATTTTCTTTCTTTAACTGAAAAAAAAAGGAAAAGCGTTAAAATTTTATATACTTTTAGAACATCTTACGATTATTATTATTATTATTATTATTATTATTAATAAATCCTTAAACCGTAAGTTGCGAAAATTATTTTTTCTTTCTCTATTATTTTTATAAGTCTTTTATTCACTATGCGTCTCGAAATATATTAAATAATTGCTTTTTTTTTGTTTAATCTTAAGATAATATTAGAAGAGCGTGTATCTGAGGCCTTTCAAAAGTAGAATCTTATAAAGTTATTAATAAGATCAAATGATTGGGTAATTCTTAAATAGAGTCCACCAAATTCTTAAATAATTGTTTTCAAATATAAGATCTAAAGCAATCGATTCCTCTCATCCGAAAAAGTAAATGACCAAATTTCATCAAAAACTTTTCGTTTTCAAGAAAACAAACAAATATTGTTCTTATTAGATAGATCGATTAAACCAAAGATAGAGTATATCCAATTTATTTCGAGACGCATAAAATTTTACATAGAAAAATTATATATAGATATAAATTTGTTTATAAAAAATTATATATGAAATTTATGGGTATATAATATTTCTCCATTAATATATACATTTCTTTGAATATTGTAGATGTGATGTTGAATCTAATTGGATAGTTGAAGACAAGAAAATAATCACCAAAAAACATAAATTTTTGCCAAACCATCAGTTTCGAATTTAATAATTATTTTGACAACTACCCTAAACCTTTATCTTATTTTTTGTAATATGAAGTTTGTATATCAATAAATATTAGCCATCTAGAAAATTCAGCTGAAGATTTGAACATTTTTTTAACTTTTGAACATGACTAAAACAAGGACAGAGATGACTTCGGAAAGAGATCTCTTTCATCTTGACTTTCTATCAGTTTAGTTAGAGTTCATTGGGTCAAGTGATTGTCAAAGAACGTTAACGGAGAAAATACTAATATTTAACAATTTACAACACATATTTAACAACGAACTATATTTTTGAATGCCTTTGAAACCGATGATTTGGTCAATTTTTATATATATATATGTGATCATTTTCCACTACTCAACTGTTCAAATAAATTTCTATATCTAATAAAAATTTATTTTAAATATAGAAAATATCGTTTTACTTATCACTTCAAATAAAAAATGAGCGCTTAGGCAATAGGCCCTTAGGTTGTCACTATCTAAAAAGTTGTTGTTTTTTTTCCTTACAAATTTGGATTATCTGCAGCAGAACTCTTTCCTAAATAAGTAAATAAGTGGAAAAGAGTACTATAATACAAGGTGTCCCTAATGTCTGGACACATAGGCAATGTAAATGTGCTCAAATTGACGGCAGTGTGTAGTTAATGCATCGAGTGTGAATCTTGCAGAGCGCATCAACCTTTGCATGACAAACCGCGTGAAACATATTGAAGATATTTGTTAATATCCAATGTGCATAAAATATTTTTAAAAATATTGTATATGGCCTGTATCCAGATTTTGGGACACCCTGTATAATCATTTGATATATAAGAAGACAAAAGCATTTAATGTATTAGTCAGAATTAACCACTAATTAATATATAATAAACGCAACTTCGCAGTCCTCTTAAATTCCACCTCTGAAGCAGACTTGGCAAAGTGATTATAAAAAGAAAAAACTTTGTTGATATTCATTGTATTGGACCACTAAGATTGATTCCATATGTTACTTGAATTAATTTTGTATCAGCAGAAAGTTTAAATATTAATAATATTCTAATTTACGAACAAAAAATGGATCTTCTACACGTTTAACAAAAAAATTTTTATTATTGATAAACAATTATAGAAAATTCTTCCTATACTTAACAATCACTCACGACAAAAATTCTATTTAAATTTTTCCTCAAGGATTCATAATGAATCCTAATCTCTACATTTTCCATAAACAATGAAATTTAAAAAACTAATATTTTAACATTTCTCTAGATTAGAATCATTCTCATGCTCTTAAGATCAATCGGATATTTAAAATTGTTTTTCTTTTTTAATGTTCGCTAGAGAGACACAATCAGCAATTTTTGAATTCCTATCCTATATTATACATAGTCTGCTGCTTAATTCAAAAAATAATTCAACTATCTCTTTCCCAACTTACTGAAGATACGCACGAGCGTCCATTAACAGTGATGCGATCCCTGAGGCACATTGGCTCTAAAGGGGCAAAGTAGACACACCAGCTTTTTGTCTGTTTGCTTTAGGCACTGCAGAGGCACTGAGACAATGTTTCTCAGCGTTGGCGTCCCGGAATTAATTGACTTTTTTATTGACTTGCCCCTTACTAAATTATATTCATTATAAAGATTTTTACAGAAATTATATAGGGAGTAGTAAATATATAAAAAAGATATTTTTATGATTGTTTTGTGAAACTTAATTTTTCTTGAAGTTGATAAATAAAACGAATTTTCTAAAAAAAAAACTTTACTTTGCGTTGTGCTTTCAAATATTTTACTAGCGTCACTAGTTGATGTATTATAAAGGTAAGGGTTCTAGATGAAGCTTTTCTCGATTTTGGTTTAAGATTTAAGGATGATTGCCTTAATTGATCTTGGGTAAAGATTCATTGAGCTCTTTGGGAGAAATGGGGTTTTTTCCAAAGCAATATCTTGAAGAAGCCACTCTTTTGGATCATCAAAGAGTGACGCGAATATATTTTCAAAATTATATTTATTTTATTAAATATCATGTAATCCCTACCCTAATATAATTTTATAGTTATTATTCAAAATATAAAATTTTAATTTTTTTTGACATTTGGAAAATTTTCAAGTTTTATTTCTTTTTAATTAAATTTAATCTTTGTATAAATTTTTCTAAATACTGCGCTTCCTGTAGATCCTCAGAATATGATGAAGAAAAATTTTATTAAATTTTTTTTTAAAGAAAAGAAATTATTTCGTCATTTATTTTTCCCTTTAAGAATGACGAAATAATGAATTTTTTATAAAAATTTTTTTCTTCATTTTCTTGAATATTTTTATCAAATTTATAAAGAAAAAAATATGTATATATAATAAATTTGAAGAAAGGGTTATTATGTATAAAGGTCAAAAATATGAGTTAAAAATTTTTCCAATGTTTCATTTTTTCGTAATTCGCCATTTTTTTGGTTATATTATTCCGATGCCAAGTATAAAAATGAAACTTTCTTTCTAAACTCATTAATTATTTAGATCACTGTACATATGTAATGATATTTATATCATCTATTTCAAAATAAATTATAAAAATTCATGATAAATTTTTCATCAATTCTAAATTTTTTTATTGTTAATTTGGATAAGCGAAGAAGTTTTCTTTTTTGAAAGTAATGAAAGGTTCATAGGAGAGTTATTTCTTTTTATAAAAACTATATATTTAATTAAAAAACTATTTTTAAATTATTATATACTTACCAAAAGTTGATTGATAGAAAACTAAGAATGAAATATTCACTTTGACTACGTTGATATATTATTATTAAGCAAGTCAACATTTTTCTTTTTCATTAATCAAAAAATTGTAATATATTAATAATATTCATATTTTATAATCTTCATTTGAATTTATAATCTTTGAACACATTGTAATATTTTTTGCCATTGTTGCCTTTAAATGAGAATAGTTACTACTCTAAAGAACACAAATTTTCAAGATTGGAAAAAATTATTTATTAATAATAATAATTATTGTTAAATAATAAATTATTAATTAAAAAAAGAAGAAAATTGCAAAAAAAGCCATTCTTGTCACAAGACTATTATAATTTGATAACGGATAAGGCAATAAAAGATGTAGTGATACTCCATTTGAATTTTTTTTTTTTTTTTTTTTTTTTTTTAAGTCTTTTTCGGCATCTGAGGCCATTTAGGCTCCGTCCTTATTTATTTCTATTAATTGGTAGCCAATATAATAGAAATAAA
>JAAAKE020002087.1:0-11303 GCA_010014785.2 Anisolabis maritima
GAGTTACCAGAGCTAAGACTGGCCTTTCTTTTCTATCTTCTAATACAGTTCCAGTCTCTGCTTCATCTACTTTTCATCATACGAAGGGCCTGTCTATACTTTTTCTCGATTGTATATTTTAATTTCCTATACTAAAAATTATTAATCAGTACTTCAAGTAGTGTCAGTGTTGGTGATGACTACAATGCTTGATGTTCTAATTTCTTTTGTACATAATAATATAAAATTGTGAATGAAGAGATAGATATCTTTATTGAAAAAGAAAAAATATTATATATAAATTAAACTTGGTTGGATGATAAAATATTTCTATAATAAATATTTATATATAAAAATTAGTTATTAATATAAATTAATAAAGAGTAATTGTAAAACGAAATTTTGAGGATTTTATCTTAAGCTCTTGATTAAAAAAAATAAGGTAGCGGGAGTCAAATTCACATTCTCACGTGGTTTACTTTTATAGTTTTTTCATTCAATGACTTAAAATAAAATCCTAAAATTTATATTTTCTCAAATTTACATTTCATTCTTCTCATTATATAAATAAAAGTGTAACTCAGTTTTAAAGCATTTTCCTCCAAAAGAAAGAGAAATTTACTATTTATATTGACCGCATGTCCAAATCCATGTGTTCCACATAATCTTGAACTAGTTGCTCCTTATCTTTTTGTTTATATTACTTAATTTTTTTTCTTTTCTTTTTCTTTTAATCATTTCTACAAACCCTGAGAGTGTAGCTACAAACTTTGTGGCGGTTTTCTAACTTTGAAAACTAGCAACAATTACTTGTTCGTTTGTGGACTTAAAGGTAAATAAAAATTTAAATTAAAAAGGCATAATATGGGAAGAGAAGTGAAACACTTTTGCCCTTCTGATATAAAAATTTTATATTATATAAAACTAATGCTTTAAAGAAACTATAACTATATACACAAGCTTAGGCGATAGACAATGAAAACAATGAGTTGTTCTCCGTTCTTTAAAGTAGAAGAAAAAAGCACGATCTCTATCTCAGATTAAATTGAATTTTTTTTCTTTTTTTTTTAATTGCTAGCAAAGGTAAAAATCTTCGAATGGCACTTATCGATTGGACCTATTTCCAGGCTTGGCTGAATTTGCAGATTATTCTGCTAATCAGATTAGAGCAAAGGTGGAGCGGCTGGGACCGGGACGTTTGTCTCATCAAACGGATCATTGAACTAGTACGATTAGTTGTAATAATGTTAGGATGTGGCTGGAACTGGAGATGGATGCCCGAGGATGTTCCACATGGATCGGAGTCAATAACGATTGAATTAAATCTAATAGTCAAATAATTTATTGAGACGAATCCTTGTAGAACTGATGACTCCATCTGTCTAATGCTATCCCAAAGAGAACGCTATTTGCCAGGATATATAGCCGGAAATTAATTAAACTCAACAAACAAAAACGATTTTCTATTCGTCTTAACAAAAATTCAGAAATTTACTATTTTCCAGCAAGATATATTTCCATCACTTATTTTTATCATTAGCAGGAGGTTTTCTTTAGAAAAACACAAAATCACACTTCTTTAATGAATTCTAAATTTCATTTTAATCGTCGAAACTGTTAGGGGCGTCTAAGTGAATATGTGTGTGGTAGCAGTAGCGTTGTCACCAGAACTCATTTTTTTGGGAAGGGGTAAGGGGGGAGACAAAAATTTTTTTGTAGTCTTTTGAGTTAATTTTTTTTTTTTAAATTTTTTAGTGATATTTTGTGTTGTTTTTGTAATTTTCTCTGAATTTGGAGGATCGGGCGCAACTAGGTTTGGGGATCAAAATGTAAAAAATAATAAGACTAAAAAATTTTTGTTTCATTTTATCATTTTTTTCTTGTAATTGGATTAGGTGGTCTCAAGTTGGAATCTTATCATTTCTTTTTGTGTCTTTCCTTCAATTTTCATCAGGCGTTAGGTCGTACGTTGGACTTGTTTTTAATTTTTTATGCTGTCCCTCTACAAGGAGGAAAAAGATGTTATTATATTGTAAAATTTTTAACAATCGGATGAGACTGTCCCATTATGATATAAGCCAGAAGTGGGCAATCTATGACCCGCCATCGGATTCCTTTGCAGCTCGCGAGATTATATGTAGAAATAGGCGCAAGTTTCATTAATAGATTGTGCATGTTGTATTTTAATTTTAAAAATTTTGATATTTTTGCCTGGATGACAGTATTGCATTCATGAGGTGCTTTAATAAAAAATTTGCACATCTATATATAAAAAATTCATTAGTATCATCGTATAATTTATAAATATCTTTTCCCTTATATATTTTATTTCCAACGAACTTGAAAGATTTTGATATTTTACCAAATCACAATTTTTAAGTTGGATTCGAATACCAACATCTATTCACAAAGCTGATCTTTAAAATATATTAACCCTTATCCTTCCCAAAATTATCTGGGCCCATCTTACTGATGCACTTTTTTTTTTTTTAGATTTTCTCAAAATTCGCTCTAACGATTTTGATTAATTCAAAAAACATTTATTTTTTAGAATCTTTGAAATATATTAATCCTTATTCCCCAAAATTTTTTGGGGCCCACTTTACTCTTCTACGTTTTATTTTTTTGTTATTTTCTCTTAAACTACTCTAACGATATTGATTTTAAATTGGCTGAACATTGATCTTTTAAGAGATGAATTAGAAAAAAATGTCTAGGGAAGTCGACGCAAACAATCTGGTCTGACAGCACATCACTCACCTTTCCTTACTTTAGGTACGAGAAAGTTGTGTGAAGTGCGTAGTCACACCGGATTTTTTTTACGAAGAACCGTTAATATTTCATTTTTCATTTTTTTTTTAATAAACAGAAAAAGAAAAATATCTAAATAATACATAATAATTATATTAAAAACAAAAATGTTTCCTTGTTTTAAATTTTAATAGTATAATCCATTTCCCTCCTCTCCTTTGCAATTTTCTTATATATTAAATCGATATTTAGAAGGAAAATTAATCTTAATGGTAATGATGGATATAAAGGTAGAATTGTTAGTTTAAGCGCACATAATCTTTGTTAGAGGTCATACATAAAAAAACAGATAAAAGTAGGTATATTAAGCTTCTGATTAATTAATCAGATTTTCTCGGTACTTAGTTTATAATCAAGAACCTATTCAATGATTAAAATAAAAAAGTCTCTCTCAATCTCATATAGATACCTCCCCTCTTTAAATTCCCTGTCTAAATTAATATGGCCCCTAAAGAAATTTCAAATAGTAGGGGTAGCAGTAGTAAATTTGGTTTAATGACCTCGGACCATTTAGCCAACATCTAGATGATCATTAAAGTTAGAATATTATATATATAATAAATTTATTTTTTTTAAAAGATAGTATTGGAATATAAAATTTTGTTTTATATCCTCACAAAAATTAAATAGATCTTGTCAAAATTCGCTATCCCAAATTTCTTTGAACGCGATAATATAATTTTATATACATCTTAAAGAAAATAGGATTACATTTTTATTATTTTCATTAAATTTAATGAAAATTTTATGAAAAATTAAAATTATTGATTTTTGATTACTCTAAATATTTTAAACATTTAAATACTAATCTTTTATACCATCATCCACAAATTATTAATCCCGGGATCTCATATTTGTGTATGCCACCAAACATACAGGACATCAATATCTCCTCGATGAGATGTGTGACTTTAAATTAACCGTGGAGGAATTACGAACCTAATTAGAGATTAAAAAATAATCTTAAAAGAACTTTAGTAAGCGAACTTCACTCAGGGCTCATATTTTATGATTACGTGGTCTACCATCACGAGTTACCCGAGCTAAGCTGACATTTCTATTGTTCTTCTCAACCATTTCACTTGCTCTTATTAAGCCTCAGTTATGCGACGATCTCCTCTTCATCTTGGTCATATATATAACTTTCTTCCACTAGGAGAATAGGTGAAGACAAAAAATTTAACAATTATTAGTAGATCTAAATATATTTTTATAGAGATCTCTTCCACTCAGGATTATATGCTTTACAGTCTTTTGCTCTATAAATACTAGAAATAAATTATTTGTTGTTTTAGAGAGAAATTGTTTAGCTATAATAATACCTTACAATATATGAAGTAGACGGTTTTATCGCTTTCCATGGCCCTCGAGAACCCATAACTCCAAAGAGGCCCTCCCTAGATGGTGAAAAATATGTATATCTAGAGAATTTAAGCTGAGAACACCCACTCCTAAGAAAGTTATATAAAATTTTGAGACAGCATTAGGCAGACACGTCATTAAGGGGCGGCAACCAACTCCCCTTAAGGACTCTAATTTCTTTTTAATTTTATTCTTTTTTAAGATATTACAAACAAAAAATAATTATATACGTATTTATCATTTTTAATTATCAGCCTCTTAATTTATTCTTTAATATAATATATATATATATATATATATATGCGTGTGTGTGTGTGTGTGTTTATTTTAGTTTGCCTCCCCTCCCAATAAGAGTTGAAATGTCGTCACTGACTCTAGGTGGAACACTCCCCCGAGACGAAAAAATATTTTATGATCTCCGCCTCAATCCTCGGACCATTTAAATCCACCAGGGGTATAAATTATGTAAATTATTTAGGTTCAGTTCCTGTATTTATTTTGGCAAAACGTTCTTTTTTTCGGTTTTATATTCAGTTTCAATTGCCTATCAACTGACACATGCGTAATGTGAAACGGAAAGAAAATTTTTCTGTTCAATTTTTATTTTTGTTTTCAGTATAATTTGATGAATATTTTGCAGAGTATTAAAATTTCATTTGAATTTTGGTAATGCACTTATTAAAATAAGTTTTCAAAAGATAGACCTAGTTTAGAAAATAGATGTATTAATAGAGGGGAGAAAGAATTTACACGAGATGGAGTTTTATTAAAAGAAAAGGCTTTTAGGAATTTTATTTTTAATTGAGTCTAGAGGTGAGTACTTTAGTGTCCCGGAGTTGGACTTGAACTTCTCTCAGAAGATAAAAGCCATAAGCAACCCAACGTCAACTCGCAATTGCAGGAGGAATTCTCAGAGCGGGTGACTCGTATTTCTTGAACTACATTTCTAATTGTGGACAAAGAAATTTTATTGCGCCTCCTTTTATGGGACGACCGTTCTTTAAATATAGTCATTTAATACGTTTTAGTATTATGAATAGGATTCGGTGGCATTACTAAGTACAGACGATGATTAAATTAACACCAAATGTGTTTTCCAAAATTACATTTTAAAAATTTTTAATAGAATACCAGATATATTATAATTTATTAAAACAATTAAAAAATTTTCTAGATTATATGAAAAAAATTAATTGGTTCAAAAATGATTTTTTGATAATCTAAATAATATGATTTTAACAATTTAAAAAAATTTTAAAAATTTCGAACTTTGCATCAAATGTCAGTACTTGAATTCGTTTTTTCTGATGAAAACTCAAAATTAAAAAATATATAGTAGCATTTTTTTTTTATTTCAAATACTAGTAATTTATCCTTTTACACTCAGAGGCTCATATCTGGAGACCACGTGAATGGCAACCACGAGTTACCCGTGCTAAGACTGGCATTTTTTTCCCATGTGGCAGCCTTTCTCTCCCACGAAAAAAAAAAAAAAAAAATCGTTATTTCATTGAGCGTGATGTCTCGTGTGCGTAGCACAGCAAACTTAGAGCAAAAACATACAAAAAATTATTTTTCTATACAGTATATTGCCAAGACGATATCTTGTCATTACAATTTCTTTTTAATTAATGTTCGCGGAACATAAGACTTAGAAATTATGAAAAATTTCAATTAAATTAAAGAGTAATTCTCTTTCTGTTCTGTCAGAGACATGATTACTTCAGTATGTAATTTTCTTTGAGGTGGGTTCCCATTTCCTTCAAAAGGAGGAGGCAGATTGTGCATTGATAGAATTGGATACTTTGTGAATATGAATCTAATTTGCTTTCAACTTAAGTTTATAAACTTAGCTGCTTTATTTCCCCTGTTAAAGCTTTCCTCAACAATAGTACCTAATTTGAATTAATTTTATTTTTAGTTATGTTTGCAATTTTGTTTCGATAGCCCTTTATTTACCTTACTTCCTGTGAGATAAATTTGTTAATTACATATCAATGGCAAGAAAAGCTGGAATTGTAAGTAAACTGAGTATCCTTTAAGAGGCTTGTCGCTTAGGATACTTTGAGAATTCTTTGGGAATACCACTACCTTCAAAAAATGAAAAAAAAAAAAAAAACTTTTTATCTCTCCCCCTTTGTTACTCTTTCTACCCATCTGCTACCCCCACTCCTTTCTTTGACTCTTTTCTATGCCTCGACAGACAAGTCAGGGCACGTTTGTTGGATGGTTCTCCAATTGCCTGGGCTTTGCTTATAAACTAGTAAAGGTTGAACAGCAGGACCAGAGAAACTGTCCCTAAGATGCTCTGATTTATCCGGCCTTATCTTTTCTCTTTTGGTAATTTTTGCTCATATTTCTATTTATTTTAAATATTTTTGATATTCTACATCCTCCGATATGTAAAAGTTATTTTTGATAAAGGATGGTTCATAAGTCATTTGGTTTTTTTATTTTTTTTAAACATTAAGTACAAAAATGGGAAGATTTTTTTTTTAGATATTAAGATTAGGAATCAGAAAGCCCACTTTTTAGGTGGGTCATATTTTAGTAAGAAAGTAATCAGATCAGAGATCTATGGTCTAATATTCAAGGGATTTTTTTTCAATGTATAGATAATTTTGCAGAGCAGTCTAAAATATATGATTAAATCTAATTAGAGAATAAGAAATTTTCGTTTAAGGGAGAGGGGAAATAATTAAAAAATGATGACTCCCTCTAATAAACAAAAAATATGTTCAATTTTTGAATAAAAAAACTACTTATGGGCACTCTGTATAACAGATGTAATTATAAATAATTATTTTTTATTAATAGATTTGATAAAGATGGGTATTCAATTCAAAATTATATTGGAGGTCTGGAGAAAGGGAGCAAACTAAATCCTAAATTTCTACCTGAAATTTAAGGGAAAAATATCCTTAGTAAATTAATTCAATTACTTATAAATTAATTATTTACTTCCACATTATTATGGTAAATGAGTTTGAACCTCTCCATCCGAAAAATAGAAATTTTTAATTTACTATAATGAAAAATATTTTACTGATGGATAATATTTTTTAAATAAAAAATAGTTTCGTTTTAATTCATAATGTTTTAATTTCTTTCCTTCTTATCTCGTTTTTAAAATAAAAATTCTCCCTCGACAATGCTTTTTTATCTTTTGATAAAAGATATTTATAAAAGTTCTTTTTTTCAGGCTCGAGTAACTCCAGGACAACTACTATTCAGGGCTGAGTGACCTTCAGTGACGTTCAAACACAGTGTGAGTATTTTTATTAATTATTTTTCCGTAATACTAAGAAAGGATAGAACGATTTGAGTTGCTCTCAAATTAAATATTTTATTCTGTAGGCTGTAATTCGGACGAATTACATTTAAATGATAATTTTATTTAAAATATTATTTAAAAAACAAAACATATTGATCGGACTTGCCCGAACGAACCAATTAAAATTTTGTCTAAAACCCACTAGAGACATCATCATAATCGCCAAGATCGATAAAAATTTTAAACCAACTAATAAAAAAAGCTTCGATAAGGCAACCTAAAATGGAAGTTTAAAAAATAAAATGGTTTAAAATTTTATATCTTTTTCCAATAATGTGAAAGGCAAAATAAAACTATTTGATAATATTATAATATTTATATTCTTTTCTTTCACCTTAACCATTTAAACAAATGACCCTATTGAATCGGTTGTTATATAAATCATTTAAGGGACTCGAACTCTGCCACATTTTCCCACTCATTTCTATCTTTAACTTGAGTTATTATTTTTGTTTAAAGTAGTTGCATTGGAATCCTAGCTCAACGCATATTTGAAAAGTATGTCAACAGGAGATATAATTTTATTATCGAATAGTAGAAATACAAAAATATATATATTTTCTTCTTAAATTAATTATGGTCTCTTTGTAATATTAAAAACTATTTCTTCCATCACCTGATTAATATATGAGTCTTTCAGAAGCCAAAGTAGTTAAGTCAATACTTTAAAAAATTATTTGCTTGAATATTTGATGGCTGTTTAATTTTTTTAATGTTTAAAATAAATTAATTATATAATTACCAAAAGGATAAATTATCATAATATTTTTTCTTTTTGAAACCGCTGAATAGGCAAAAATTGTATCAATTAGTATATTTATATATAGTTTTTGTTTTTTTAGGTATTTTGTTCACAGATAGACAGATACACACACATAGACTATTTTGCGAGACTCAAAATGTGTATTTACATTAAAAACTAGACGTCGAATTTTTTTCACATACTTTCGCTATACTATAGCAATATACTTTCCCCTTCAAATGTAATTGGACAACCTGTATCTTTTGTCTCGTCTTAATGGATAACTAGAAGAGCTGCATGAAATTCAAAATCATCAAATTTCATAATGATTTAACTATTATTAAAATTATTATTTTCGGATTTCATGTACCTCTCCTTTTTATTCATTAAGACGAAACAAAAGATACAGGTTGTCTAATAGTATATTACATATATATAGATTAGAGAAAGTAAAAATAATATTTGTCAAATATTATTTTTAATTTTTTTTTTTTCAATTTTCAATTTATCTTTATATTAAAAGTCCAAATTTCTCTACTCTTTTTTTAGACTTTTTCACTTTGATTCTTGGTTTGAAAAATTTTTTAAAAAAATATCTTATTTTTATTCGTCAAAAATTTATATTTGTTTGATATTCAAATGTGGAAATAGGTATATATTTGTTCAACTAATGGGTGACGAATAATCTTTTGTAATTAACACCCCTTGAAGTCACATTATGATAGGTGATTTTGAATTGACTGTAGTCTATTCTGGACATATCTATCTTTGTTATTATTTTGAAAATACGTGACTATTTAAAACACAAATGAATAGAGTCAAACAATTAGCTTGTCGGATTCTCCTCTCAGGGTTTTATTTGATAATATCCATTCGGTTAGTGGAGATAATGACCGCCAATGATTGAATAGGCAGTCAAATCGATTCTCTATTAGTTCTATGACATCATATTAATTAATCTAATTAAACTATACAAACGTGAATAAATATATAAAATGGAGCACTTCGTAAAGACCTTTTTATTCTAATTATACTGTGATTTTTATTTCCTTAATCTATTAACATCTTAATCCTTAACATTCTAATTTTTTTATGCATCACACCTTAACGAAAAAAATTTGATTGGGAATCTGGTTAATTTAATTAGCAACTTCCAAAAAAAAAAATTATCCGGAACCATTGGGAGCTGATATATGTCTACCAAAAAAAAAAATGACAAGATTTTAATTTTAATTAATTGGATATACATTCGACTTCATTTTAAGAATGAACCTTTTGAAATGGAGGAATAGAAATTTTAACCTCGACGTTTTTTTTTTTTTTTTTTTTTTTAATCAAATTTTAAAACAAGAAATATTTTATAATTATATAAAATAAAATCTCAAATCCAGGAGGATGCTTCAACATGTTTTTGTCTGAAGTAATATGCTCCCTGTCCTACCAGATTTTCTTGATGTAGTTAAGTAACGAAGCAGCTTTTTTTCTATAGTAGGTGGAAAGTAACGCTTAAATTATAAAAAGGTTTAACTCTATTATGTTTTAGTTGATGAATAAATTGGAATAAATAATACATAAAATAAAATTTAACAGAATAATATTTTAATATATTTATAATATATATATTTATCTTGGGAAAGAGAAATTTGTCTATATGATTTGCTAGATTGGAAGGGAATACATGTAATCGTTATTATACGAATATTTAACTTTTTTATGTTGAAAATTTATTTAGTCAAATTATATAAATAAAACGATTACAATATTAAAATTTCAAAATATAAAGTAATAATATAATATTATCAGAATAATTATTGGATGTTCATTGGCTCAGTTTAAAAAATACAAATTAATATTAATTATTTATTGATATGGTAAAAAGAAAATTTTTATATTATTAAACTGAACTTAACGAAGGATTCTTCGAAATCTCTGATTAAAAAACTAAATGTTGAATTACTGAAACTCTAAAATAATATTAATTTTCTTACCTCTTTTCAATAGAAGGGAAGTTTCATAATTTACTCTGGAAGCCTTTAAGAAGAATTCCTAAAAAATTTCAAATTATATCTTATCTACAGTTGGACTAAAAATATCATTTAATAGCTGTGGGAGAGTTTGATCGATTGTTTTAGAAAAACAAGTTTTTTTTTTTCAAGTGTTTCCAAAAAGAACTAAAAAACATGGTAAAAGTAATTTTTTGAATAATTTTAGTTGAAAATGTACATAACACAAGTTTTTCTGCCTGTCTGTAACTGCGGGTCTAATTCAAGTTCTCTGCTCAAAATGATTTAAAACCATTTTTTTTATAAAACCATCATTTAATATCGTTTTTCAAATATATATAACTAAAATAAAATTTTTAATCAAAAATAAAGGTACCGAGCTTATCGCCTGCTTTGTGGGAAATATAACAAAAAATAAAAATAAAAATTTAATAAGTTGTATCTCAAAAAATGTTTTAACCTCAAATGTGGTCTTCTATCGAGCGGTCTCTTACTAGTCAACGTCCTATAAAATACGTTATCAAATACGCATAATTTCATCTTTTTCTCTGAATTTTTTCAACAAGATCAGAATTTTTATCACAGTGTCGTACGAATAAGAATGTCTGGGTTTTAGCCAGTTGGACAAAAAATGTCAACGTGTTAATCATCATCAGTCCTTTCAATCATTCATTATGGAATGGTTGAACACAGATCAGAGCACACGTTTTCTTGTGCAACTGGCTAAAATCAAGACCTCCTTTATTCTACAATACTGCAATAAAAAACTTTTATTGGGAAAAAATATTTGAAAACAGATGAAATTATATTAAAAAGAATTTGATATTATTTTTGTAATTATAAATAGGTTGGTGCAAAAATAATTGCGAAATTAGTTTAAGGTCCACTTTTCATACAATTTTCACTATATTCTATTTCTATTTTTACTGATTGTTATATATCAATTTGAAGCTTATTTATCCTGAAAATATTAGTCTTTTTGGTTTTACTCTAACGTTTATTTTCCTTTGATTTTGAGTTATAAATTATGGGTCTGTCAAAACAAAAAATTCGCATAATTCTTCTACACTAG
>JAAAKE020002098.1:0-11302 GCA_010014785.2 Anisolabis maritima
TTATTTAATAATATTAACATAATTATATATCTAAAATTTGGCGGCACACTTTTAGAATTTCGCGGCACATAAAAGTGACACGGCACATTGGTTGAGAATCACTGACATAGATTATACAAAATAATAGTCTTAAAAAATAAAAAAATAAAATTTTGTTCCTATATATATATATATATATATACAAATAAAAGAAACACATAAATGCACGTCAATATCAATACAAAATAAATAAATAAAAATTTCAAATAAATAAATGTCTCAATATTTACAAAAAAATTTCACCCATCAACCCTACTCGCTCTCATTCATTTAGGATGAAATATCTCAATCTCATCGCCGAAGACATAGAAAGGCTTAATGACGACATCATTCATACCGGCTGCCAGATTTTATAGGGAGTCCCCACCTACAACATATCCAATATTGAAAGTCTTAATGGGTGAATAGAGGGGGCATTCCACAATAATATGGAAGAGAGATTCAGATTTTCTTTGATTACATATTCGTTTGTTTTAATCCTGTATGTGTTTTATTTTGGGATAATTTTATAAAGCCTTTGCCGGAGGGTGTAATCTGAGGTAAGAACCTCATAAAATTATAGCATACCTTCCACGCAAGATATTCATGTGGTCTTTCTATATGGGACAGGAATAGTCCATAAGTTGAATTGTATATAAATTCAAGATCTGCCTCTCTGAATTTCTTCACATAATTCTCTATTTGCGGGTCAAGTATTGATGTTATTTCTTCTGGACAACTCAGATTTAACCCAATGATTCCAGCTGAAATTAATAAAGAACAGACCTGCGCCACCCTGTTAAATCTTACATTTTCTTTACTCTCCACTACCAAAAACCTGAAAAAACAGACTTTAGGGTATCTTTCTTCTTTCAAATTCTTTTCAATCACCACAGAGCTGAAGAGAGAGCCTGACCACTGCGTCCGGCGTTGTAATTGATAAGTTTAGCAGTCTCTTGTACAATTTTGTTTGTATCTTTTCAAGAGAACCCAGATATCCCACACAGGGGATCCATAAAGCAAAGTGCTCAACACCATGGCATCAAACAAACAACAGTAATCCAGTTGATGGATTTGAATCGATAGTATATTGCAAGGACATTCGAAGTTGCAAGGAAGGCCATGCTCATAGCGTCTCTAGTTGCCTCCAAGAAGAGACCCGAGCTGGAGAATGCGGTTTCACCCTAAGTATATTTAGATAGGCAGTCTATGGTGTTGTTATTAAGTTTTAAGTTGGTGGTTCCAGAAAATCGATCCTTGTAGAAAATAACCATCTTAGTTTTCTTAATGTTTATTTTAAGGCCGTTTAGGCTACAATATTTGTGAAGTACTTCAAGTTTTTTGTTTATCTCGGTAGGTGTATCAGAAAGCAAGACAAGATCGTCTACTTAAAGAAGTTGGATTTCAACTGACGGATTAACTGCCACCCCCGAACATCCGTGGCTCCCGAGGTGATCCTCCATGTCTGCTATATACAACGCATATAAGATAGAACTAAGCAGAGGACTCCTTGGGTTATTTTGCTGAGGACCTTCCATGGTCGGTTTTAACCCTCATGCTTGCCCGATCGTAAAGACTTTTAATAATTATTATTAGCTTTCCACTGAATCCCATGATGTACAACTTGTGTCATAGTTTGTCATGGGGAAGAGAGTCAAACGCCCTCTCAAAATCCACAAAGACGTTGTATAATCTACCATTGGGTCTCTGTATTCGAATCTGTATCAAAGTATTTTGTTGTATTGTATTGTATTGTAAATAAATTGTCCAAACACTCCATGTTTTAGGCACCATCTCCCTCCTCATAATCGTGTTAAACATGGACTAAATGTACATAACCCAATTGGGTGGAAGATATATAAAAAATTCTGTGCCAGCTGCCTTGATATCTCTATTCTTGACATGATTTCTTTGTTATACTCGGCTCTTTTTCCCTTTACTAAGACTTTGAGAGCTTTTTGAGATTCGTTATAGATTTCTCTATCTTGTGCTGTATACCCATTTAGTCTAAGAGTTCTTCACTAATCTAGGGATTTAATTTGATGTATTTTTAGCCTAGTGCCACGCTTTAAAAGCCCCATACCCAAGGAGACTTCCTTGATAGTTGATATTAAATGATTCATTGTGTCTGGAGTACAATTCTCATTATCCTTATAACAATTTGGAGAAATATACATTAAAAGACTGTATTCATCTCCCCGAGTCAACTCCAATACAAAGCGATCAAGAGTCTCCACTTTATTTATTTTTTGCTCCTGAAAATTCAGATCAACTTCGACTGTAACAGGGAAGTGATCAGAAAATGTTACCTCTTCATCCACCTTCATATCGCAAATGAAGTTCAAATCCGTTGTGTTATGATAGAAGCGGTAACATGAGTGTAATGGCCCGGATAGTCACCCTTAGTACGGCCATTAAGCTCAATAAATGAGTTATTCTCCATGGACTCAGTCAACTCGAAGCCCTTTCTCTCTGTTCTTGCGTTAACCGTATGGCTATCAATTTTTTCGATAATGTTCCTCGATATATTTTGTTTAAGAGTAACTTCCAGTCTATCTAGCTCAGTGTGCGCGTAATGATTTAATTTTTTCAGCCAAAGCTCTAGTCCTTGTATATATTAATAATTGAAGAGGCTCCCTTGGTAACCATGGCATGAGGACCCTTTCTTTTAAATTAATTGATACACACACACACACACACACAATCGCTCACATACACAGGTGGCCCTCAGACGATTTCGTCTATCTCCACCCACAAATTAATTGATAATCTGATTAACAAAAACTAGCATCAATTAAAAACAAAAATAAAAAAAATTTGTTGAAATTTACTTTAGGTTCAATAAAATTCACAACGAATCACAGAATCAGCCAAAGCAAGCGATGGGATCGTCAAACAGACATCTCTCCTCAGGCCGGTATAAAACAATCCACTATCAAATCAGCAAACTAGCAGGAGCACTCAAATACACTCTGTGACTCTTCTCTAACCAATATATTTATATAACTAGGAACTTGTCATGTCATTTACCGCCTTTATTCTGAAAAAATGTGATGCGATATCCTTGCAAGAGTCTCTTTGAATCGTTTTTTATTTATAGTGGTATCCTTCAATTTCGGATTCACGATATCACGATAAGTGGACTATTGCTAGCAAATAAGCTTTTGATTATATCAACAAAACTAGTTTTGATTTATGACAGCTTACAGATATATACTCAAAGTGAATGCAAAAGCTCAATCTCTCTAATGGAGAAAAAATGCACAAATGAAATTTTAAATCTGAAAATATATATATAATAATAAATTAATGTATTGGATACTTGAATAAGTTTCTGGCTTTTACTGATAGATCTTATAAGTACTGTGCGCAGGTACTTTAAGATGGTAACGCAGTTTTAAAGAAGTCTTGAAACAACAAAAGAAGAAGTAAAGAGAAGTTGTAGAGAATGGTTTTAACGGTTTAAAGTCGGCAATTACGACTTGAAAGAGAAAAAACGCTCTGGTCTACCAAAAAAGTTTGAAAACGAATAGTTAATGGTGAATGGAGACACATCAACTTAAGGTGTTATCAAAATCATTAAGTCTTGATGACGACTATAAGCAAACATTAAAAAACAATAAGATCCATCCAGAATATGCCAAAAAGCCTGAAAAATTCAAAACATGACACTGCTCAACCTCTCTTAATGAGACCGGTCATGTTGCATTAGAACAGCTCGGATGCTATGTCTTACAAAACCATCGCATTCACCAGACATTGCACTATCAGATTACCTTCTGTTTTCATCGATGTTGCATGGCCTTTCGACGTGATAATACACTTGTTATGAGGATATTAAAATTTGGCTTGCGGAAGAAAATCTTCAAAAGAAAAAATTTTTTATCTGGAAATCCATTTGTTGCCTAAAAAGTGGTAAAACGTTAAAACGGAACGACGGAAAATATTTTGAATGATGTATTATTTTTTCTTAGATTTTAATAAAGTCTTAAATTTACACAAAAAACTGGAAACTTACTCAAGAACCCAATAGTAGCTAATTAATTATAAAATTATTAAATATCTTTTTCCTTTTTGTTACAGGCTGTATTAGTGGTGCTGTCAACTGCTGCTTGGGCTCCACTTCTCGTCGATTTAACAGAAGACGGGAGCGAGGACATAGTGGTTGTCACATCCCCGATAACTAGCTCCAATTCTAATGTGACCATCGCTGCAATCAATGGACCTAATTTCAGACTTCTCTGGCATTATTCCATTCCTTATATGGCGAGAATTCTAGGGTAAATACTCTCTTAAATTTGTTGCTATTCTTTCTTATTGTTTATTAATCTAATCTAATATTAAACTTGTTAATGAATCTGAAAAATAGAACGTATAGAGGAAAAATTATTGAAAATTCTTGGTATATCTGCTTGGTAATAAATAGTATTAATATATTTTTTTGTCTTTTATGCGTCTGAGACCATATAAACTTTAAACAATTCTAATTGTATATGATTTACGATAAATATTAGTAAATTCATTCAATCCTAATATTTTAAAAGAAAGAATTTACGGTTTAAGTGTTTCTTAGCCATTTCGAAGTTACGGAGCACTTTTGATTAAGAAAAATTTGCAGAGCACAAGAATCATCAAGGTCAAAAAAAAATAATGTAGAACATTATCTTTATTTCCAACTAAATTTTAAAAATTATAAAATAATATTATAAAACATGTCGTTAAATTTTTTTTATATAAATTTAGCCAACACCGGCCCTTATTAATTTGTTCCTTTTTTTTATTTTTAAGTTTATTTTTATGCATTCAAATTTAATTTTAATGTTATTATCTCAGAATAAAAAGTGTATAACCCTATATTTTTTTTAAAAGGTTGTTAAATTAAAAAAATTTATCTGAAATTATCAAAATAATCTGACTTTGGCAATGAATTTAACGAAAAGATTAGAATTTAATTATGTTTTCTTAATAACTTATATTCAAAAACAATCTCTTTGCCAAAAAATTTTCAAATTTATATGAAATGTGTGAGTTGAGTGGCCTGAAGGGCCCAAACCCTTTTTTTGCATACCGGGAAAGAAGAAGGACAAGCAACGTCGCTTCTCATAGGCAAAAATATTCGTATTAGAACATTCATATAAGAAGATTCATATTCCAACATTCATATTCTAACCTCCTTATACTATTCTTCGTCCACTATTTTTCTATTCTACATTGTGCGCTCGGCTTTCGGATTCTCTTTACTACACTATACCTGCGACTTATTGGATTGATTTTCTGACATTTTTTTTTTGGACTTTTGGCGTTCGAGAAGCTCAATTTAACAGTTGCGTAAACGGATGGTGATGGGCTTGATGCACACAGCGGTAAAGTTTGAAAAGCCTAGTTAAAATTACAGAGCTCTGGGTTTAGTAATCTTTTAGGATATGCTGCACCCTCTATTCCGCTTATGAATGACGTCAAGTAATCTCGAATAAACCACATTTCGATTTTTTAATTTGTCAGGTTTTAGGCAGCCACTGGGCCGCGTAAAAAATTTTTAGACTTCTAAGGATACTGTAAACTTCAAAAGAGTGGAATTGATATATATGTATATTATTTATAATCATCTATATTACATTATTAATATCTAATAAGGACAATTATATATTATTGATAGATAATATATTTAAATTATTTTTTTAGCCCACCAACACCTGGTTATTTTAATGATGATAATACTCCAGATTTATTGATTAATCTTGAATCTCTGGATACTCTTCAGGTAATTAAAAATTATATATGATTCAAGAAATATTTCGTTGGAAATTTATATTTTTTTTGTCAAATTAACCTTAGAATACAAAGGCCTAAACTATTAATATATTTCTGATTAAATAAATCTAATCGGTTTGGATATTTTTTGGCTTATTAGTAAAAGCTCTCGATGATTGGCAAATTAAAATTATATTGATATTTTAAAATAAAATAAAATGAGTGGCAGACAATTCATTTATTTTTTTATAACTAAACTTTAAATATTTTTTATTACCTGAAAGATAAACAGTGGAAACTCCAATTTTCATGAGTAAAACTAATCTTGAAATTTTATCACATTGACTCAAGAGTTTAGGTGAGTTTATATTATATAAAGCAAAGGCCAAAATATTCACTCACTCGTCATTATATATTACACTTGTTATCATTTATAAATAAATTACATTTCCGTTTAAATATAGCTTATATGTATTTTGTTATTGTGGGAATTATATTTCATCACTTTCAAAGATTATTCGATTATCATTTCATTAAACACAATTCTATTCAATTGAAACTTATTACTTTAATTTCTATTATATTGATTCTCTTTTAATGCGGTTTCACATAATCGAGCAACATTACTGATTGCATTATTCGCGAAATAACTATAATTATTACCATTAATTATTTAAACAGTGAGAGCCTGTAGGGTAATCTAAAATGATTGAGCTACATTTCAAATTGTTTCATTCTTGCTTTGACATTTCTCTGACCCTTTTTTTTGTTTGCTAGAACTCGTTGGTTGTACTAGATGGTACTAATGGTCATCCCATCATTCAACATTCTCTACCTTTAAGCTCTCCGTCGACAGCTCATCTCATGAAAGGAAGTCTTCTTATTAGCATCCAAGGATTAGGAAATGATTTATTTTTGCATTGGTCACCAAAATCAGGTACTTTTATAATTAATATGAGTGTTTTTTGTTTCAATTCTTGTTTTCCGTTCGTATGAATACGCGCCTTACTAAATTGTATGCTTAAGGTTTTGTTCGCACACATAAGTAATGTGCCAATGTTCTGACATTTTCATGGAAGAAAAATGATAGCAAAGTAGTGTTTGCTAGGAACTAATTAAGGACGTAATAGATTTTTTGGAATATTTAAGAAAAAATTTAAAGAGCTCTTTGTTTAGAAGCAAATTATTGTTCGAAGTCTGATGAAGGAAGTACAAGGCAGATTGTAGCAATTAAACAAAATCTATAGATGCAGAAAGTTTCGGACAAAATTTATCTTTCCATCATCAGTCACTTATGGCTATGTGTAATTATGCAAAGTTATCATAGATAATCTTGTATGATACACAACAATGCATGTATATATAAATATTTTTTATATATATTAATAATTTTTTGAGACATATTTTAATCAGATATAATATTCAAAAGCCTCAATCAGACTTGGTAGAGTCATCAAATATTTCAATATTTAACAATTATTTTGTGAGTATATTTTTTTTACTGGTGGATCAAGTTGTCCATGACCCCTGAGTGTCGAAACCAGGATCTCCAGCCTATCGGTGTGCTTCCTTTGCACAAGCCACTCGGACACTCGACCAAATCAGAAAAAACTCATATTCATTATTTATCTAGATCTCATGATAAAGTTAGTCCACAGTGAAAAATTTTTAAAAAAAGTTCCTCACTTGCACGCCGCTACTTAAACCTGCAAGGGGGTCAGCATCTTGGCCGATTCTAACATGCTACTTAACTATAAGCAGCAAACCCAGAAGAGTTAGGTTTTACAAAACAATGCAAAATATTAATAATTTTTCGAGACATATATTGGAATAAGATATAATATTCAACAGCATCGATCAGACTTGGTATAAAATAGTTTGGCGCAAAGAAGAGGATGGAGATTCCGGATTCGACTCCCGGGCCATAGACCATTTGATCCACCAGCAAAAAATAATACTCACAAAATAAGTGTTTTAATATTGAAATATTTTTACTTTCCGTTAGTTATATATATATTTTATATATATGTAATATAAAAAAATATATATGTATACATGCATTGTTGTGTATCATACATCTATGACAACATTGGGGCGTCTCCTTTCGGCTTTTGCATACCAAGGCTTTGTTTCATTGCTGCATTGCTGCTATCTGCCTTATACTTCCCTCAACGCAAAGCATATTTTTTCTTCTAACTCTCTTAATAAAAAAGATGGAATGTCACTACGATTCTTTTCATTTAAGTTATCTTCTTCTAATTAAAACTTTTTTTAAGGTAACCGATTGGATAATGGACTTTTTGCCTTATCTCAACACTTAGAACCTCCAGGAGAATTACTTTATTCTTCAGGTATTTATAGTAAATTTTTTAGAATAAAATAAAGAATCTCGTTTTATTGTTTTATTAATACAATTATCATTTAATATTTTCAGTTGAACATGAAAATATAGAAGTTTCCGATAGCGTTGATACACTCACCGAAGTCCAAAGATATTTAGCCAGTCACCCTGATTTCCGACCAGCTGAAACCCCATTATTTCGTCATAAAGTGGCTCCTTCCGTTCTTACTAATAATAAAATGCCTTTTATGGTTCAAGTAAATTAAATTTTTCCAAGCTTTTTTTATTTTATATTTAATATATGGGCTACACTTCCTTCTGAAAACTGAAACAGAATGAAATTATTATTTTATTATTCAATAAAATAAAAAATATTTTTTCGAAATTTGTTTTGTTGTCTGAATATTTTCCTTCATTAACAAATAATTAATAAATTAAAAATAAAAGTTATTTATAAGTAAAATTAAAATAATTATCTATTATCACTATCAAAAAGTTTTAGACACGCTATATTTTACATCCCTTTTAATGATAAATTAGGTTAGTTGGATATTTCCCATGGAAGGTGAAGTAAAACAATTGTTTTTGAAAAACATATTAATATTAATGGTATTAATAAAATATGTGTCTTTTATAAAATTTCTAATTACTCTGAACTTATAGAGTCGGTTTATGTGGGCAGCTTCCACTGGCGACCGTTGGCGGCGAAGAGGAATTCTGGAAACCTGGACTTCAAATTTCTGGAAGACCCAATGTTCGCAAACATGGACAACCACCAAAACCACCTCTCGATTATGAAAGCTATATCCCCACCAATCTCGCTCTAGGTTGGCCAGCACGAAATATTCGTTCATCCAAAAAAAGACCTCCTTCGCCTATTGAGAAGCACGCAAATATTGGTATGTATTCTTAGACTAAATACATAATAATATATATTTAATAATAATAAGATTATTATTATTATTATATTATTATCGATATTTTTTCGTTCTAAATTTTATTCTGGTTCAATTTAAAAAATTCTGTTCAGTTCCGGTTTTTGTTCCGCCCAAAATAACGGTTTTTTCGGTTACCTGCTCATTTCCGGTTAGAATCTTAAATTTCTCCTGAATTTGAACAAACTTCGTTGTAGAAATAAAAATATACACCAATAAGAAAAGATTCTCGATCTGTAAATATTTATTCTGGAAAAAATCTCTTTTATAATAAGTTTTGAGGAGCTGCATTCAAATTTGTTAAAGGAAATAGGTATTTAACTTTAAACAGCAGGCTAAGCTGAACATTAGGAAAAGATAGTTCCCTCATTACTGCATTTTCCCTGCCTTATAATTTTATTTAACTTTTTGGGTGAAATTTTTAAATGCTCGAAACACTAAATTCTCAACTAGTTATTTTTAGATTTTTTCCAAAATCGATACAAGTAAAATGCAGAGGAAGAATATTATTTTTATTAGTGGATCTAATTAAGCCATGTTTAACCTAAAATATTTTTAAATGAATAACAATATTAAATCACAAGAAAAAAATAAAAAAATATAGAAAAATTAGAATAAATCCGTATTCCTTATTCATCGATTTTAAAAAATCTTATAATCTCTTCTACTTGGTTTGACTGTGTTTATTTAATTGGAAAATTAAATTAATTTATCGGATTCATGGATGCAGTCATTTTTTCTTTTGGGAAAAACCTTGTTCATACACAGACACACAGAAACTCTTAGTGGAAAGAGCGATAAACTACACCTCCCCCTAGAATCTGCCTATGGACTTTATTGATTTAATATATCAACAAAAGTTTTCCTTCTCTATATTTGAGACAATTACTGGAAAATTAAAAGTAACCATAATGAAATAGTGCACTGATTGACATTTGTGTTTATATATAAACACTTAATTAACTAATTAAAAACAATTGAAGTCGGGCTGCGCCCCTTGCACTCTGTTTTTTCTCTGTTAAAAGCATTTATCGCTATCTTTATTTTCGCTTTTGGATATTAATCAGAGTCCACATTTATACTCAAAAATTTTATAAATTAGTTGTTGCCGTTATTATATTTATAGTGTTATTATTTTTTATTAATAATCTTTAAATTATTGAAATTTACCAGTTTGAAAAAAAATGTAATAATTATTTGAAATAAATAAAATGGATGGATTTAGATAATAATATTTGATAAAAAAAAAATAATCAAAATCACAAGTAATATTAGTCGTCTTACTCTTCTATTATTAGTTAGTATTTAATATATTAAGAAGATAAATACTACGATAACTGCAATTTTTCGTCCATATTTATTTAATTTATTTTGTAGCTAATTAATGTAATTGAAAAAATAAAATATATAAAATTAGAAAAAAATATTTGTTGGCTCGTAATATAAAGCAAATTGGGGGGTGGGGTTGACATTTTCCAATCAAATATTGTTCCAAATGTTAAAAATTCGAAAATTCTTATTTTTGGCTAAAGATAATATTTATTGAAAAAAGATGAAAATACCACATGAAGCTTCATATAAAATACCCCTTATAATTGGAATATCGAATAGATGAACCTTATCTCGCGATTAGGAAATGAACGAAAAATACAAAATTGTACGTGGTCGAAGCTGTGGCTGCATCTTTTATTATTTATTAGTTAGTTAGTATTTTATATATATATATGTTCTGGAAGGTTTCCGCGGTTGTTTGTATGTGGAATAATGATTTCCCGGGTTGGCCCGCGTTGATTGTTGAGATTAACTCGACGTTTCGGCTCTCCCTTTGGAGCCATTTTCAAGAGTTTTGTGTTAGGAAGTGATGGTCCAGCACATATAATACGCCTCTACGGGGAGGAACTATTTTCACTAACAAAAACCTACTCAAAACTCCTAATCCAAAAACATCTGTGACCTCGCTTTTCTTAAGGCATGTCGCAACCTAAGCGTCACACCGAAATCACTGCACCTGAGACACCACACAAAAACTTACTCCATCTCAAAAATTCTCAACAGAGCCAGCTTAGCTTTACTAAGAGACTCTACACAACACCAGACGAATCCTTAACACAATAAACTCTTCTCTCTACACAACTTTCACTAAAATTCATACTTACAACATCCACCCGATCTTATGAGACACTATTGACCGCCTTTCACATGAAAAAGCTATCTACATATCTACACAAAAAACCAAAACTCAAACACAAAAACTCAA
>JAAAKE020002120.1:9596-25073 GCA_010014785.2 Anisolabis maritima
AAGATAAATAGAACGTGTCTCAATTGATTGAACAGAAATCTATTGTGATAAGTATTATAAAAAGGAAATTAGCTTTATATCATTATATAATAATAACAATCTAGGTATTATTACACATTATTTTTATTATTAGCAGTTTACATATTTATTACAATATTTAATTTGAAGGATGGGTATGCATTTTAATAACTTCTAAAAATTCTGGTTCGATGGTGTCTGATCCGAAGGTTTGGTTCCAAGTTTAATCTATTTCGATATTTGGTGTTAATACCCTCCATTATAGAAGATGATGATGCTTAAATTACGAAGAAAGTAATATTTGTTATTCTTTAATTAATTATTTAATTTTTTCCCTATGAATATAAAACTTTTTATCGACTCGCGTATCCCACTTTGAAGACCACTGCTTTAAAGCTCAGTGCGTACTGAGACGAACGGGATCATCATAAAAATCCGTTTGCCATATACTATTCCTATTGACAAAGGTCATTGCAGGCAGAAAAAATCCATTCTAGTTGGTATTATTCCATAGGAATATATGGCAGAGCATTTTTGCAATGCGACTCTATTTTTTAGCTTAAGGATATTGAATGTAGTCTTCCAAATTTTAGCCATTAGTCCTTTATTATTGAATATTGAAGTAGCAACATTATACATAAATGTGTTTGGCCCTTGGGGGACGAGGGTTGCAGCCCCTTCAGTCCCTTCTCCCTTAATTCTCTCCTCATCTCTTACCAGACACAGAGCTTCTCGTATATATGACTTTTCCAGACATATTAAAAATTTATCATTTGTTCTGAACCCCCAGATATTTTAATTAAAGTCTTCTTTCCACTAGTTATCAAGTCAAAAACAATTAATTAGTGAAATGTTTTCATTTCCACTAGCATAGATTGATAATCCGTATTTTGAATAAATAAATTCAATTATTTATTTATCTCCTTGTATCTTAATGATCGGTGTTTTAATTAAATTAATGATTTCATATCATTCATAATATTATTTTTGACATTAATTAAACAAAACAAATTAAGGTGGAATCAACCGAAATTGACTAAATGTTGGCATTTGGTGGTCATTAATGTATTAAATATAGAATTATAAATTGGATTGGGAAAACAACAAAATACAAAAAAATTACTTAATTCAATCCTCATTAAAAAATATTATTTATTATTCACCTTCATTGAATTCTATTATCAGAGATTATTAAAAATAAAAAAAATTATAATGTAATTATATCCATTTTGAATTTAATCTTTTGGAATTGAAATTTTTTGTTTTATTTAGAATTAAAACGAAATCGATGTTATTATGATATTTGATAATTAAAGACCCTGATTGTTTTAATTTCAAATAAAGATGTCCACTCCCTTAGAGCAGAGTGATAAAACTCTTACTTCATGTTCTGACCACGGCGCATAGTTTGGGAAGCCAGCGTGCGCGTTAGAGCGAAATTTTGAGAAAAACAAAAAATAGTACATTCATAAATTGGGACTCGAACAATTTGGGGGGGGGGATAAGGGTTAATACATTTAAAGATCATCTAAAAATAATTATTTAATGAATTTTAATCATAATTGTTAGAATTTTCGAAAAAAATTTGAAAAGTACATCAGAAAAGTACTAGTAACCGTTGGCCGATTTATTAAAAAGTTTCAAGGATATCTAGCTTAAATATAAAATTTCAGCCTCGTTTTTGAGGAATCCTATCCACGCCCACACAGACCATTTTGCGTAAAAACCGGCTGCTTATTCCCTCTGCGAACACTGGCAACATTTGCGCCTCCGCCCGGCTTATTACTGAAGTTATTTTAAATAAAATATAATCGACTTATCCGACCGTTCGTAATAAACGAATTATCAATTAAAATAAAAATTTAGAATATATTTTTGACCGTTCTCCACTCTTCTTTTTCAAATAAAATAAAATTTCTTCCTCGCTTTTGATATAAATGTATTTCATTTCAACTTGATTTAATTATATTTTGCTTTAATAAATATACATAAATTCAGAGAAAATATTTTCACAAAGGGTTCGAAATATTTAGTAAAAATTAATTTTCTGAAATACATTATATTATAATAACACAGACGATTTATGAACATTAAATTTGTTATGTTTAAATTCCCTAAAAGTGAAAATGTATCAAATTCACGAATTGACTTGGAGCACACAAAATTAATTCACTTTAAACTTGAATCAACATCGAAATTCAATTTTTATTTTTAATTTATACAATATTAAAGCTGTCTTTGTAATATCCATTGACTTTTCCCTTTGTCTGAAAGGCACGAGCCCTTAGAGCCATGACCAATAATAATGAAATTTTAATCAAAACATACAATGTTTTCACGGACAGAACAAAGCCATAGATTTCACCAACTGAAACAGCCCTGCCTGCCTCTCCCTATACGAATATGTTCCAGACAGTTGTTTTTCTAAAAAAAATTAAATTCAAATTACAACTCCCTCTCAGTTATACTAATTTTATTTCTTTATATATTTTATTAAAACATTTAAACATATTTTATTTAATTTATTTTATAAATTATAAAGTAAGGTGAAGATTTTTTTTATTTTTCAGTAAAACTTACTTATCTAATAATTAATAATAATTAATTTTTTGCCTACCCCTTTGAGCAGAGATAAAGCTCACGCTTTATGATCTAAGGCAGAGTTCCCCAAACTATGGCCCGGGAACCGTTTTCATCCGACCCACGGATATAATTAGATCGGCGATTATATATTAAAATGCTCTAATTTGTCTCCACTTTTGAGTATCTCTAGGAAAAATAAATATATCAATCAAAATAGAAAACAAATTTATCTGATGAACAAGTTACTTCTTTTAATTAGAAAAAATAGTTCAAGTAAATTGCAGCCCTCGCCCTATTTCTTCTATGCCAATCCGGCCCATGGACAAAATGTTTGGAGATCCCTGATCTAAGGCTACGTTGACCGATCTAACCAATGAAATTTATTTATTGGCTATAATTAATTTATATAAACCTGGAGACATTACGACTCATCTTCCAAAAAAAGAGTTTAATTAGTCCTGATTTATAAAATTTATTTAAAATATGAATAATTTATATAAATATGGACTGATATCCTCAAACATTCATATTCATATCTACGCTTAAGCTCGACTCAAAAAATTTCGTTTTGCCTAGTTGCCAATATAATTTAAATTAATTTTATCGCTCATGATGGGAAGCGATCTACTAACACTTAGAGCATAAACCAAGAGCTTTTATCTCTGCTTTAAGCAATAGGGACAGGCATATCTCTGTTTATATTTACATATATTTTGATTTTAATTATCTTTAATTTTTGTTTCTTCTTTTTGTTCCAGATGACTTCGCAGTTTTCATCCTAATTATTAATTTTTGGTGAGTTTTTAGCTTTTTATGCACACATAAATACTATAGTATGAAAAAATAAGAAAGTTTCCTATTTAAAAGAGTGCAAAGATATTTTTTTATTAATCGCTCCGCCTGGAATCTGATACCATTTCCACTATATATTTAATACTTATACCTATAACCTGGAAAGTAAAAATGCTGCTCTCTGATTCCAACTTAAAACCTTTACAATGAATCAGGAAATTTTAGTCCATTAGTATAGTATACATAATTGAAATATGATACTTAACTTCTGAGTACACCAATAGGAAACTACAAATCGGATTTAAAATTAATTGATTGATCTTTTTACCACTTTACCCTCTAGAATTTATAATAGGATTTCCGTTTTTTTTTTTAAATTTTTTATACCTCTAAATGAAATATATAATAATAAGCATATTATTGCGATCACAATTTCAACCGAAATACACTTTTTGAGGTTACCTGAGTTTAAAAAAATTGAGTCTTGAAAAATGACCTTTCTCTGAGTGTGTATGCTGTCTGTCTGTTTTTGTTTATATCTTAAATTTTTAAGCTAGGCACGATAAAGCCTTCAATAAAACAACTGCTCCTAGTACTTTACTAATGTTCTTTTTTAGTTTTTTGGGTTTTTCCTTAAATCGATTGAAATGATCGTGATTAAAATTAATATATCACTTATTGATTAGATGATCTTGAAGATATATTAAAAGTTTGAGACGTTTTGGCTTTAATAATGCCATCATCAGTCCATTTGGAGAGTGTGAAGTCAAATCGCAAATCACTGAATTAAAATTGCAGAGTTGTCAGTTTGTTGTGTATTTAATCTACATAGAATACAAAATACAATTTTGTCACTCGAACAAGTAGCAGCGCTATATATAAGCTGACAAACAGTTACTGGCATTTATATATTAATAAAAGTAACACACAATAAACCGACAACTCTGCTATCTTGACTCAATGCTTTGCCATGCATACTCTCTAAATGGAGTGATGAGGGCATTATTAAATTAAATCCGAAACGTCTCAAACTTGAGAGTTTTAATATTGTAGAAGCTTTGCATCTGGCTGTTTGGTCCTTCCTTCATTTTTAAAGCTTATAATAAATCACATAATAATTACGAATAAAATATATTAAGTTTTTTCACTTGAAAAAGGTTCTGAAACCTACTCTATTCTAGAATAATATGTATCATGGTATAAAAAGATATTGAGACTTTCATAAAGCATTTCAACGCATAGAAATTAGCAAACACTTGTGCCACACTCATACTAATGTCTTGTCGGTGTGAGGTCGACCCTTGTCAAAGAAAAAAGAGAGTGAGTGGAAAAAATGCAATAAAACTGGATGATTTTTATAGAAAATTAAAAAATTTTATTTTCAAGCAATAACCAAATAAAATATACCCCAATGTCTTATACGTTTAAAAGGTTTTTGTGCCAAAATTTTTTTTATTATTATTATAATTTTAAATAAAATAAAAGTGTGGTATGAGAACGGTGTGCTTTAAGTCACCTCCCATTTGTTAGTAAAGGGAACCTCTAATGATCTGACGAACCTCAAAATGATGCGTACCGTCAGGTCGCTCTATATATATGTTGATGGTTTTTATTGGGAAAAATGTTAATTAAAAATATAAACACCAACTCAAATATGTGTGTGTATACTCGGGATTACCTTCTCTTTTTTTCAGAATAATTTTTAATTACCCCTCTCATGTTTACTCTAAATTAAAATATTTACCAAAATATATATATAAAAGCTCATTATCTCTGTTTAATTGGCATTTATAGCAAAATTTCAGACTTAATTTCCAAAAGCCAATTATCTTTTATAATATAAAATAACACGTCATCTCAAATTTATCCTGATATGATTGTGAGAGGGGATTTTTGGCTAATTATTCTTGTTCACTAGTAGAGCTCTTTTTATACGGGGCTTAGTAAGAGAAGAGATGCTATAAACAAACCCCCCCCCCCATTCCTACCACTTCATCTCATTCTCCTCTTCTTTTCGACATCATTAAAATATTGTATTTTGACCAAACGGTTTTTCGTGATTGTGGATTAAATTTAAGTAGAATAAAAATGGACATAGGTAGAAAAATATTGATAATCTCTTCTGCCCATACCAAAAATCATCGCTCATAGATTTATTTATTTATTTTTTTTTTTTCAAAAGAACGACCCACGAACGTTGATAATGAGCTTATGGTTTGTGGGTAGGTCTATTATATCTTCTTAGGGCAGATCAAAAGAATAAAGAATAGAAAAGATTCATTAGTAAAATAAACTTAACAGTAGAAAAAATTTCAATACTTAAAATCTCTAAGCACTCATTTTGTTCAGAAAACTTGTTTTCAATTATTCGATTAAAGTGGATGCTACAACTCAAATTTTATAAAAATTGAATAAAGAATAAGATTGAATTAATAGGGTTTTGTTGGCACTATTGACTGCTCTAGTCAATATATCGTTTAAGATAAAAATTTTTTGAGAGGTGAGTTTATGCTTGGTTGGGCTTAATTCACACACCCCCTGGTCTCGAACCAGGGTTTTCCACATTAGCGGCGGACGTGATACCTTTACAAAAGGACATACGCCCTAAAAAACTAATCTTTAAAGGGGAGAAGGAATACTAGAGGTATTTAATCCAAAAATTCATTTCTTGGCTCTATAAAAGTGACTTAGCTAGTTCTTTGTTGCATTCAAGATTTTTGAACTTGTTTATTCCATCCATCTTGGTGCAGAGCTAGAGGTCTAGCTTCACATACCAAAGGTCAGCGGTTCGCTGAGCGACAAAAATTTATTTAAAAAAAAAAAAAAAAAAAAACTTGGGATCATATTCCCATTCATATTCGGCATTCTGGCACTTATAGGGAGGAAAAATTATAAAAGCTCATATATGAACATAGAAGAACGTGACATTTAATTTCCCAAATAGCTCTATTTCTAACTTCGTGGAAACTAAATATGAAAGTCCAAATTGATCATTCACAAACAATGGTCTAATGACTCCAATACTCCAATCCAAATACTCCAATAAAGTTTCAATGAACTAGTAAGAGATTTCTAAAAAGACACCTTGAAAAAAAATTCAATAAACAGGAGAAGATTCTCTAAATAGAAAATATATCCGAAGTTTTTCATCTCCTTTTATTATTACTTTATTATTTTTTTAAGCATCTGAGGCCATTTAGACTCCTTCTAAATTATATTATTTATTTTAAATTTGGAAATAGTTGTTGATATTCTAATTTAATAATGATTTTAGGTAAATACAAATTGAAGTAAATATATCTCTGTTTTATTATCACTCCCTTGAATAACAAATGTTGGCAATATCTTTTAAATAAAAGCTTGTGTTGAAAAAGCTGTTTGTTGTGTAGGTTTGGATGTATATGTATGCGAGTGGGGTGTGTCTTTGGACTAACGAACCCCCCGGAGGTATGAATACATCTATCTTTTGGGGGTTGGGGAGGTTCCCATTTAATGGGGGCGCAAATTGGTCCAATAAGACCGGTGCCACGGCCCTGGGTCATTATCGCCCGAGAATTAAAACAAGCCGCATAACGACCTAGGCCCTTGATGGATCGGCAAAGCCCTTCCAATGGAAGAACACCTTCCTTCTTCCTCCCTCCTCTCTTCTCTTTACCAAAACCTCATTCGCTATTTATTTCAATTCTTTTTGAAAAATACATAAGAAAATAATATTAGACAAAAGGGCAAATATAAATAACTTTTTTGGAAATAAAAATTCTCAAAAAAAAATTATTAACTTAATAGAAAAACTATTAAAATATAAATCTTATTGATTCTTCCTTTTGGGCGCATTTTCAAGAGAAAATGAGAATTGCATTGACGTATTTGCCTTGGCTCTGTGTTCACTATCGTCTCTCAGCTGATTTGTTATACTCAATTGAAATCTTATACTCCACTCTTTGAGATTTTCCGAGAATACAAAAACCCGTTTTCTTAATTTTTTTGTATTTTCGTCATCGGAGCCCATCCTGACATATACTATACCCCTCAATCAATCAAACAATTGCACAAATTATATCTTTGATTTAGTTGTAATAGATAATTAGAAGAATTACACGAAATCCCAAATTTAATAAGAGATAAAACAATATGAAATTTGGTGAATTTGAATTTCATGGAGCTCTCCTAATAATTTATTAAAAAGAAACAATATTCCAGACACCTCCGGTGATCAAAAATGGGCCCCTTATATAGATGTGCTCCTTAATTGGAAGTTAAGTTAGAAACAAACCTAGAGAATTTTAAAAAATCGTCCCTTATCTTGAAAGGATAAAAGTACGACCTTTTTCAGGGCTTTTATTTGACTTAAAGGAGCTCTTTTGAAGAAGCTCTTTTTTGAGCTCAATCCAAATATATCCTTTCTTTTTTATAAATTTACTGTAAAAGCAAACCAAATATTTATTTTCTCTCTGATTACATATACCCTGCATATTATATATTTCTTATATTTATTTATTAAATCTCAAATATGAAATACATAAAACAATGCTGTGATTTATTCAATTCCGCTTATTGATTTGACCTCAAAAAAGAAGAAAATAAATTATTATCATGCAAATGCTCCTATTCAAATCCAAAATGGCCTATTGTTAATAAATATCAAATAGCTACTTATCATTATGCAGCATTGTTTTAAGGCATCACATTATTATTGTAATTATTATTAAATAATAACACTGAATGTGCCAATCATTATCAAAATTGATTAAATAAAACCCGACATAATAGGACCAGTGATATTTTGATGCAAATTTCGTTTTATTTGAATATTGACATATCATTCTTCAAAAATGAAACGCCATGTTAAATGCATTAAATTTCATTTAATCAAAAATTTAAAAAAATTAATTCATCGTTCAGAACGACTCCTTAAAAAGAACGAAGAACTATCTCTAAAAAAAATGAATTTTTCTATAAAAAATTCCTTAAATAAAATGATGCTTATTTGTTAAGTATTTAATTGGATTTATAGCCAACTTGATTTATTTTATCATAGAGAGAATATTTTAATTTTTCGAATGTGGTTTTGTAAGTTGACGAGATCAGAGCCTTCTCTTTTCTCCCTGTCAGTAGCAGATGAGGGGCGTAGTCATCCCCCACTCTCTGACGTGCCTCCTTCGTTAATATAACGGAGGACGGATTAATTAGTAGACTCTTCAACAAGGGAGAAGAGACTTTGTTTTATAGCTGTATACCCTCAGACTCTCTCTCTCTTTCCCTCCCTTTTTTTTACTTTTCATGAGGCTAATAGGTAGTCTATAATTGACAAGGGAAAATCAACAAACCAAACTTTGTTAAATTTTATATAAGTTAAATTTGTCAGAATTTAATTTATTTAGAAATATTTATTTATTTAATTTAAATAACAAAGTTTATTACTATATATAATTTAAAAAATGTTTCTCTTTTCTATTTACCCTATATTATGTATATATTGAATACTAAGTGGAGAATAGGTTGCAATTTACCTTAATTATTACTTTCGAGTTTCAAGACTTTTTCTCATAGCTATTCAGAATTCGCAAAATTTTTATTTTCTCAGCTACTTTCTCCTCCCCCTAAATTAAAACAAGTCTTAAAACATCCAGGACCAGTAACGTAAAAAACTTTTAAAAAATACTATATTAATATTACATAATATATTACAATTCTAATTAGTATTTTTGTAAAAATTTATATGGTAGTTGTTTAAAAAATAAAATTACAATAATAGGAAGAGAGGGAGGGGGGGGGGAAGGTTTTATTTAAAACTTCATGTCGCTTGCGACCTAGCTTAAATAAAATTATTAAAATTGAACGATTTTACTTTTGAAGATATTTTGACTCATTGAAAACCCTTTTGTTCGGCTCAAAACGTGTTGAAATCGCGATATCGTTTTATTTGCGATCACAATTTTTTTGCTATATTATATATTATACATATGCAAGGGTGACTGAAAAGTTTCCGACCCATCATCTTCGTAAACAATTATTTTGCAGAGAAAGACGCCGATTACTATTTAGACGGGTTAAAGAATTGGGAGCATCGCTGGGAGAAGTGTGTAGACTTACAAGGAGATTATGTAGAAACATAAAAATAAATTTGAAAAAAAAATGTCTTGTATCTTTGTTAGTTTGGAAACTTTTCAGACCACCCTCGTATATCTGTAAAAGAGTTAATATCCAAATAAATAACTAAGATAAATTATAAACATAATTTTAATAAATACAAAATTTACACTTTCTCTTAAATAAAATTTAGAATAAGAATTCATAATTAAACTTAATGTTTATTTATTCAAATCAAATTTAATTAAATGTATTAATATTTTACTCGTGAATTATAATATAAATATAAATTTTAATAAAATACGAATCCCATCCTCGGGCCGGCGCCATTTTGCTCTTTTCTTTTTTCAATTAATTAAAATATCATTTGAAGTAATTAGAGAGATAGCATCTTAAAAATTATTTAAATTGAAAATTATATTTACGATCTATCTGTCTGTTAAAGATAATAAATTAACATTATTTATTATTAAGCATTGGAAAATAATATAATGGAAACGAAAATAGTAATTTAGATTATCAATGTAATGCTTTTCAATCCTTCAAATCGAATATTTTTTTTTATTTTATTTTATTTTAATTTAATTTTCTATACATATTAAAAAGCATATAAAATATATGTATGTTATCGAAGGGAGTCCAGAGCCCCATTTTCAAATCAAGCTTTTATGACGCGATTTGAACTGATTCAATTAGCGAAATTATAAAATTAAATTTGAATGATTAATGATGACGTCAATTATAACCCCCATCGCATATTCGATGATTGAGTGAATATAAAAGCATTAAATAATTTTTAATTAAATACATTATAATTATATTCATTTGTTATTATTAAACTTGGATTTATTTTGCGCAAATTTTCTATTTTGTAATTGATGGTAGTTTCCGAAAAGAGGGAAAGAGATAGCGGGAGAAGGAAGGGGGCATAAATCATTAAATCAGGCTGATAGAAGGGGATTTTATTTTAATTGATAAATAATGTTTTTCTTATTATTTGTTTTCGAATGATTTTATTAAATAAAATTACCAACGCTCATCAACGGGTGTTGAAAGAGAGAGGTCTCAAGGGTTATCTCTATCCTTGTCTTACAGTACAGTCGTGTTCACAAGTTGTTCTCAAAGATGAGTGGTTCTCAACGGCAGCCCAATGGTCCTCCCGAAAAAATATCGAATCCAGGGGGCCAGAGTAAAAATATCAATTAAAAAAGGGATATAATAAAATTTTATTGGATATTAGATTTGTCATCTTTGGCGTGTGAAAGAACCGCTATCATAGATGACTGACGTTTGTTGATATTTGCAAAAAATTCTTGATCAGTCCCTTGAGTGAATTAAGAAACGTTAGAGAAAAGTACGTACGCTAAAGCGCGTATTCAGAAAATTTAGATTGAATTTTACTGTTTTTAAATAAATAATTGATTATCATATATTCATTATTTATTAGATCATCTTTGAAATGTATTAACCATTATCCCTTCAAAATTGTTTAGGTGCCCTTTTTACTGATGGCATTATTCGGATAACCGCTCTCTTTCTTAAACTACTCTAACCAAATCGATTAAATTGGCATTAAACGATTACCTAGGGGGACCGACGCAAAAATCTGGTGTGATATTCGTTTAGTCACATTAGATTTTTTATATCCAGATGTAAAATATGTAAAAATTTTATATAATTATATTTTATTTAATAATTTAGAATAATAAGAACATCATAATAAATTTTAATTTTTTTCACAAGACTATGCAGGTGACAATCAATCATTCATCTCATTTATATTCTATATATGGATTTCTCTTTATTTTCTTATTAAAAAATTTAAAAAATATAAAGCTAAAAAATTTGGTCGATTCATTATTCGAGTGGAATATTTAACGAGATCTGAGAATCGTTGTATAATTGGACAAGTTTTACGCGAAAAACTTTTAATCATTTCGCTATATATATAATAAAAAAAACATCATTTGTATAGCTATATATAGATTTATAAACTGACTTCATATAAATTATTGTAATTTATTCTTCCCAAGATGATGTTCCAATTATAGTACAAAAAAAAAAAAAAAACAGTAATTATATGTCTTAAAAAATTATTTTTAATGAAAAAAATCAATATTAAATTGAGAAGGTGAGAACATGTTATAACGAATAAAGATCGTGGATGGTGGATAATATTTTTAAATGAAATTATGAATTATTATAATAATAGTTTAGTATAAGACAAAGCAAAAAAAAAAAAAAAAAACTTGACAGCTAGGTGTTTTTGGGAAACCCAAAGCGACAAGTAGTAGTGATCTTTTTTTTATTTATTAGCTCGCCGGCCTTCATATTTTACAATTGTACATAGTAAAAAATATAATAACATAAATATTATTTTCATTCAACTTGAGAAGCCCAAAAGCAAGCAATTGGTGGAAAAAAATGCTATGCTAATATATATTATACATGCTAATGAAACAAACTATTCTTACAATCCAATAATATAAATATAAATTACAAAAAATCAGTTAGTATCAACTTTTAATTGTCCTGATGAAGGACTGTGTCCAAAATGTTTAAATTTCCTTAGCTGCATCGTCATCGTCCTAGACATTAAATCAACCAGCCAGATTATTTCTCATTTTAATGTATTTATATTATTTTGTTTTTTTCGTTAATATTGTTTTGGGGTTGTTTTATTATTGTATTAATATCTATTTGTTCTTGTTTTCATATATTTTGATTTTGTTTTAATATAGTATTTATATTGTTGTATTTGAGATTGTAATGTATCTATTTTAAAGCATGGCTTAGTAGTCTGACCCAAATAAAAAAAAAAGAAAATATAGAAAAGCGGGATATTGTTCTAAGTATAAATTTCTATGGTTAATATATTTTGAACATTGGACATTAATTAAATGAGATGACTATGAAAACAGGAGAGCGAAAACATTCAAGAGAAGAAATATATATAGTAGCAAAAATTTGAGAAGAATTGTAGCTACTTCATTAATCTTACCTATAAATGGAAAATAAACATTCAGGAGATGGGGGAAGGAATAGTAATTGTAATCAGCAAATTAAACACCCCATATAAACAATTGAAGTAAATCCTAGATCTCTCGTCCATAAATGGAATGAAATATTGCTGCTTAATTAGAATTCTAGTTTTAATTATTCAAATGTTTATTTATTTTCATTTTATTCAAAAAGGTTAATGAAAATGTTTCTAATGGTATTTAATGAATGGAGATTAATGGAGGAATTTTATTTTAAACACCCCCAATCTTGGAACCTATTGTAAATTCTTAGAAATCATCAATTTATATACTATATTATATACAATCCATAAAGAAATAAGTTTTAAATTTATTTAACTATTTTTGTGAGTATATTTTTGCTAGTGGGTCAAGTGCTCATCTCTCCCGAGAGTCGAACCCGGGATACCGAACCTTCAGTGATCAAGTGTCCGATGGTCTGATCCAAAGCATACCGTTCCCGGGGGCCAGATGGTCTCTCCCACCAGAAAAAATACACTCGCCAAAATTGTTAAATAAAATATGACTCGTTAAGTCCGCTTCGAGGCATTGAATATTAATATCTGATTCACTTGAATAGATCTTGAAAGGCTATTTAATTTTTAAGTATTCATCTCATATGACGATTTCTATTATTTTTAGCAATTTTTTGTTGGAAGAGGCAAATGGAAAGAAAATGCTAAATCCTATAATAGGTTCCAGGAATTTGAAATTTTTTCTTAATATATTTAGTAATCCCAAATGAATAAAAAGTGGAGATAAAGACCATACCATTTTATTCCTTTAAAATCCTGCTTCCTATTTGAGATTTAGTAATTCCTTTTCATTTTCACTCCTCCCTTGATTAAAAGAAAAATAATAAACTTCAAAATCTCTAAATATACAAATTTTAAATCTAATTAATAAATTCATTTCTAAAAATAAAATTTCAATCCTCGATGGCGAATGAATTGAATTGCGATTGTGTCGCGCGTTAGCTCTCTCCTTTATTTTGTAAAATTGAGTCAATGAGGCTAATACATTAACTCTTTATATCCATTTGGCATTAATTGAGTATAGGGCCACCTCCCCAACAGCAGTACCACCAGCCACCCTTTCCCTCTCCAATGCCAAAGTCAATTAAAAACGAACAGTTTATATATCCGCTTATTTTCTATTTATATGAACGCCAATGCATTCGGACAAAATGAGTTTCGGCCACAAAATAGAACAAACATTAAACGATACCAACTTCCTTCCTAACTCGGAATGGCATTTTTTTTTTAGAATCTATATTCGTGTATAAATATAACAAATGTGTCAGCGATTTTGAAATTTCAAGAATAATATAAAAGCTTTTAATAAATTGACAGAAAATTTGCAAACAGTACAATTTGTAGAGTGAATCTATTAAATGATATTGATGTCACAAGGAAACATAAATAATTTTGAATAGAAATTTTTCAAATATTAAAAATAGTTTGGTGAAAAAAGGCGGGTCATGTAAAAACTCGTTGGTCCCATTTTATTTTGTCCTGAATAATATATATTATTTACAAAAGAAAATAATTTAGATGATTGCTGTCATCCAACTAATATAATATCTATTAATTAATAAAAAAAAAAAAATAAGTAAAAATTTTTACAAATTCAGTATTTTATAAAAGGATAAGTCTGTCTGCAGTCGTAATTTAATTTGTTCTGAATAATATTAATTAATTAATCTATGTGGAGCAATCGGTAGGGTGTCGCAGGCGTGCCTTATGCACAGGAAATCGGAGTTCGGATTCCGGGCAGGAGGGATTTTCTCATTAAATAAAAATATTTAATGTAAGCAAATTCTCAAGGATTGGAACATTGGATCCCACTTGCCCTCTGGCAATTCTATAAGGAGAGGGAGTTGCTCTGACCCGTCCTATGGAAAGGACGTAAAGAAGGATTCGTCTCTTCGCACGGAGTACATGCCGGTGCTGAGAGAGTCCCTTCTCAATCTAAGACATCTTCCTTAGCATAGAGTTAGTGATAGGAACTTCTGGGGGGTCGAAAGATGGCTACTGCCAGAGGTCGGCTGGATTTGAGGTATGTGCACGAAATCATCTCGGGTAAATAAACGGGGACTCCGGTAGGTGGGCCTATACGATCCACATGAAATAAATGAATATCCATTAATTAATTTAAAAAATATTAATATTTCTAAAAAACAAGATTCACATTCGTTATTTTACACCTCATAGCTTTAAGAATAAATAAGTATTAAATATTTAGTAATTAGAGAGAGAGAGAGAGAAAGAAATATTATTAACTCGTTTTCATATTCATTCACTGTGAGAGAGGATTTTGAAATTAATTAAATTAATTAAAAAAAATATATTCAACCCTTGGAAAGGGGGATATAAATAAAAATCAGGACAGTCAACGCCAACTCATCAATGGAATGGCTTTTTTATTCTCCTCTAGAAGTGGCTCTATTTCTTTTCAACTTAATCCAATTGCCAGAGATCATAATTTATTCAAAATCAACCCCCACCCTTTTCTTTGAACAAAATCAAAACATTTTATGAAAATTAAATGGATTGAATTCATTATTTGAAAATAGAATTACTAAAGAAAAAAATATTAATTTATTAACATGGAAGGGACAGAGAGTAGATGGAAGGGGGGGGGGTGGATTTATTTAATCTATTTATTCACCGAAACAGCATTTGCATTTTCTTGCATAAACAAATCCATACACTAATCAGCTCAGAGATTTATTTTCGCTAAGCTTCAATACTTTATTTAAAATAACAATGAATGTTAGGGGGGAAGGGGGAGAATGAAATCCTCTCAAAAAATATGGATTTTCTATACTAACCAAGGACACATGTTTTAATAAATATATTAATCTTACTAATTCTTTAATAACTTGTATGCTATACTAGGGAAAATTCAAAAAATTTCATCATATATAATAAAATATAAATTAAGTTAATAAGTCTTTAAATTAAGAACAGCA
>JAAAKE020002121.1:0-11301 GCA_010014785.2 Anisolabis maritima
CTATGACTTTATATGGAATTTACAGCCTCACATGCCAAAAATATTTATCTTTTAAATCCAACACTTTTCTTTCTCTAACTAACTTCTTATTCATTTCTTCTTTTCAAATGAGGGTAATAATAATTTTATGGAAATTATGTGTGATAATTCCTTATTTTTTGTTGTTGTTGTTGTTATTTATGTACTTTGTTATTAAGAAATCTTAATTCCAGACTTAAAAGAGAATCTTGGTATGTGCGAGGATGTGTGGGTGTTTGTGTCAGTATATTTCTCTTAAAAGAGCCAATAGGGCGCCAGATCGCATGCAAGGTCCGGTCGGGGAATGTTTTATCAAGTAATACACCAACTGTATCAACTCCATTTTTATCTATGGAGGCAAACAAACTTGACAGCCTCTCTCTCTTTTTATTCCCTTCCCCACCATTTCATTGGTCCTATCAAAATAAATTCCGAGCTTTTGGATTGCGACTTTAAGAGAAAAACTTTTCCATTCCGTACTATATATATACACAGGGCCATGTTTCTCTCTCTCCCGTTGAATGGCCCCGGGAATCTATTTATCCCAAATATATCCCCCACCACCACCATCACCATTCCCGATACAATCTCCCGGTAATTAACTGTCACTGTATTTTTCTGAATCAAAGGGGAATTTTCTATTAATTGAATTCGCGATTTTCTCTTCCTCTTTTTTTTTTTTTTTTGATCAAGGTTTTCAAATGAAATTGAGGGACTGGCTCCTTTGGGAACCGAAAAAATAAGGGGAGGCTGTGTGTGTGTGTGTGTGTGTCACGCTTTCTTCACAACAATTCCCAAATATATCGTAAATATAAAACTTGTTCTTTTCCTTTTCCAAGTTTCTCGTTGATGCGATCGCCATCTTGTCTCTCATACAAATTTATCCCCGAAGTCATCGCGTCCAAAGAAAAAAAAAAAAAAAGAGAGGAGAAATATTTGTTCCATTTTAATTTAATACATAAACTTTGCCTTGTATAAAAAATTATATATATATATATATATAATGCAGATTTATCATTATACTGTTTTATCAGGGTAATTTTGATATGTATCCGTAATTTACGGAGTTTAATTTCGTAGCCAATCTACGCTGCGTTTTAACACATTCATTTCGACGGGAATTTATCACTCGGCGTGTTTACCCAAAATATATTAACCCCCGTGCTCGGGCAGTTTTATATATGAACTGGCCGGCACGTGCTGCAAACTGCACACAACTACAAATCAATCCGTCCGCCTGGAACAAACGCCGATTTGACCGCTGGAATTAATCAAATTTACAACTAGCAACTGCATGCAGCAGCAACAGCATCCACCCAACATGGCCTCTGCAGCTGTCCCACTCGGCGACAAATTTCGCAAAGCTCAGCATCCATTTTTCTCTCCCCACCCATGCATGCATCTTTTTTTTTTCATATTAATAACTGGTTAGTGAACATCTTAGATGAACAGTTTTATCTCAAGATGTTATATATATATTATCCTTTAGTCTAAAAAGAAAATTTGTTGTCTCGACTATTTCCAAAAAAATAAATTTGAAAATTTAACAGCAAATTTCTCTTAAAAGAGACTCTAAAGTTTTGTATGTAGGATTCCCTTTTTCTTCCCCCTCTTGGATTTTTTTAAACCAAGAATTTAAAACTCCATTACCTTAATTCGCTTGGTTAATTGACTTTTTTCAAATTTGCAATTGGATTTTGGCTAATGATAATCTTAAAACAATAATAAAATGATATTACAAATTAATTTTATAGAAAATAAAAAATTCTAAAACAACTTCAAGCAACGCCTATCCTTTAGAGAAGAGATAAAGCTCTTACATGCTTGTTTCCCGTTCCAGGTGATAAAATTTATTAAAATTTTTTTTTAGTCTTTTCAACATCTGAGTTCATATAAACAATTTCAAATATATTTTAGTTACGATACGTGTTATCCAGACATATTTATTGGTATGCAATTGATTTAAATAAATTTTCACCGGACGGAACAGGAACCCACACCCCTTGGCTTTTAAGATTATCAATACTGACAATATCTTTAACCTCTCGACTGTATGGGTGGGGAGGGATTTATTTAAATTATATGGCCCTCAATAAATATGAACTCCCAAAAAGCCCTATAAAAAAATACTTTTAAAATTAACATCAAATAAACATCATTCAAATATAAAAATTTTAATAACCAAATATATTTTGAATGAATTTTAGAAACATTTTTAAATTTTTCTTTTAATTTAATTAATTAATTAAATTTGTATATTAAATGAAAAAGTTTTTTTTTTCCTTAAATATTGCCGATTCAAATTTGGAGAGAGCAGCAAAAGGAGAAGAGGAAGAAGAAGGAGAAGAAGGCGAGGGCAAATCCCATGCAGGGCGGATGCTTGATGGGCGGCCATTTCTCATCGGAGCAGCAGCATCCAGGCTCCAGAAGACGCCTATCTGGAGCTGGAGGCTCTGAATCAGCCTTCGAGAGCCACGGGGCTTTGCGAAAAAGAATTACGAGCGAATTTGCCCACATTTTGGGCTCGATATTTCTTCCCTTAGGGCCTCGGACATATTGCCAAGAGTTTGTCTTTGTCAAACCAATTTATTACGCGCTTTTCTAATCACTTTTAATCTCAATAATATATTAGAGTTATGGCTATTGAATAAATAAAAATAAAAAGAGAGAGAGAGAGAGGCCAAGTTAATTGTAAAAAAAAAAAAAATTGGGCGCAGATTTGAGAGATAAGAGATGGCGCCGGGAAAAAAGAGAGAGAGAAAAAAAGTAGCATTGAAAGATTTCGCTAGGATAAATAAATAGATCAAGATTAGAATTTTCTGCTTGTGTAGAAGTTTTTCTCCATCTCGACGGTCCAGCGGATGTTGATTCAGGAGAAAGGAAGGAAACCCCGCGCCATTTGTTTAGATGTGAAAATTTATTTTAGGGAATTTTTTTTCTTATTTTTTATCCCATTCAGTCTTATTCAAATTATAAATCGATTAGTAGTAAAGTAATTTATTTAGTTTTATGTAGGATATATATATTTTTTTATATGTTGGCAGGATTTATTTTGATCAAAACTATTTATGCTAATTTAACTTCCTTAATTGAAATACTTACTGATCTTAATTAAAATCTTTGAGGTTCTTCAAAGTCGGACGTTAAACTTGCTACAATCCAATTACACGTTTAAAGTATATACTTTTTATAATTAATGAAATTTAGGATGTATTATGGACATATTTTCACAAAAAAATAAAATTATTTCATTATTTAGATTAAGATTTATCTTAAAAAAAAAAAAAAATAGAAAATTTTATTTGAACATTGAATGTTAATAAAAAAAAATTGATTTACAACATTTCGGCCTAATCTTTCTCAGGGAAAAAAACAATGGTGATGTCAAATCTCCAAAAAAAAAGCCTACTTTTCTTATTTATAATAATTTTTTTTGGAAAAGGTAAGGAGAGAGGATTTTCAGGAAATTTTTTTCTTAATGGAGGTGATATAAATAAATTAACAAGAATAGGGAATAGGGGAGGATAACAAGAAAAGGGCTCAATTGGAGCTCCACTAGTTAAATATATATATATAAGTGAGAATTTTAATAAATTTTTTTTTTTCTTAAAATCAGCCAATCACTGAGTGTGACGTAAGATTACATGGTGCGTGAACAAACGGTATATTTTATGTAGTCTTTTTTGCAAATGGGTCTATTTACACCATAAGTGTAAAAAGAATCTGTGATATTTATGATTGAAAAAAAAAAAAAAAGAATAGAATTTATTTTAGGAAGGTATTTCAAATATTTTTCGCTCAAATCAAAAGCTTAAGTAAAAAATTATATTGCACATACAAAAAATAAAACTACTTGGTTCAAAATATTAATATATATTATAATTCACTTTCTCATTATATTCAATACATACTTACAATATCTATAGGAATATATAAAATTAAGGTCATTATGTAATTAAAAAATTGTAAATTAATTTAGTGAGCTATATTTTCCAAAATTTTTAAAGTTAGTAAGTAATTATATATGTATTTAAATGCTAATTCTACAAGAATTTGATATTTTTAAAGAAGAATAAATTTTTTCAAAAAAATAGATAGCTATAATAATAATAATGAGTATTGTTAATGCACAATTAATTGTGTCCAATGTTAGTTTGAAGCAATTAGTGTATGGATGTCCATCTAATGAATTCCAAGCAAGCAAAAACTGTAACAAGAACAACAACAAGTTCCTCAAGTTGTAACAAACATTTCAAGAGATAAGAGATGAGAGAGAGAGAAAAGAGGCCCGGGCGATAATTCCTGAAACTCGAATTGTGACAATTGAGGTGATAAATCTGCCGGGCTCCAAGGCATTCGTCTTCCCCCTGATAACTCCAAAGAGATAGGAAAAAAGGAGAAGGAGTACCAGAGAGCCATGTTACCTCCCACTCCTTTTCTCTTCTGGCATTCCGGGAGGAAAAAGAAAGAAAAGAAAAGAGGAGCCGCCGCTGATTGGACGCATCTCCCGAGGGATGGAATACCACCCCCACCCTCTATCACATCATGCTTCTCCTTTTTTTTAACATCATTTATTTAACGGAAAAATAAATGTCTTAAATTAATTTCTTTCTTCTCTTTTTACTACACCTACACGTAAAAAAAAAATTCAGAAATAAATAAGATGGATGATTTTAATTATCCTTAACTTTTTTTTTTTTTCCCTCTTTTGCTAATTTTATTTTGTTTTAATGAAATTTCTAGAGTTTTTTTTTCTTCTTTTTAATAGTCTTTTTAAGACGTAAAATGGAATTTTATTTTTAGTTGAAAGACAAAAAATAAAACAACTAATTTTCTAGAATTATTTTTTATTGAATAGCTATGGTTCCCAAAAAAATTTAAGACCTGGGAGTTAGACCACCCAATTGACCTTCCCATACCATAGTCTTTGTCTGCTATAACTGATAAGGTAAATTAAAAAAAAAAAACTATTTTAATTCGCCTCTTTTTATCCGTGGGTTCGGATTCCACCTAACCCGAAAAAAGCTTTAAGATTAAATGAATGAATAAATTCATATTATAAAATGGTGATAGGGCTATTAATTTTTAAACTGATGATTATAAATTCTCTAGATTATTTATTTTAACAAGAAGGAGTAGCCTTCTGTGTTATGATTTTCATTTAACATTTTGATCTTAAATATATATAAATGTTTACATGAATAAAAACAAATACTTTATTATATTTTTATTTTATGTCATAAATATAAGACTCTATGATGATATCCAGGAGTGTAAGAGTAGAGTGAAGGTGTCAATTAATAAATACAAATCTTGGAGCGATCGATTTATTTAAACATCATGAAATAGTTGAAAAAATTGTGAAGCCTGATGATGCTTAAATAAAACGAAATGGATATTTTTTTATTTTTTATCGCCTTCACTCTCAACTTATATTCTATATTTGCATTTACATTTTTATAAATTCTAAATTTACTATACTGTATAATAATTTTTAATGAAATATTTTTATTTTATAATTTACCATCTTCTCTTAGAATGTATAAATATTATTGTTATAGAGGAACTTTCTGAAGTCTTTTTTTCGGCATCTGAGGCTATTTAGACTACGTCCTTATTTATTTAATTATAGAGGAACTGATGATAGTGCTTTTAAAAGGGAAGAAATATTTTATTAATTAAAAATTTATCAAATATTGCTGCGTCTTTTTTTTTTCTTATTGCATTCTGATATAGCAACTTTGATTTTATTGAAATTCTAAGGGCAATAGGGTTGTCTACTTTTGTGATAGAATTTTAATTTTCAAAATGAAATGTAGAAATAAAAATATCATGATTTGTGTTTATATCCAATTTAATTTGCCATTTAGATTCTTATAATAAATTGAATGAAATCGGTTGGTTGATAATCGCCAATTAAAGAGCACTTGTTTATTCAGAGTTACGTTATCAGTATCATTCGGAATAAATTCCTTGGACGAATTGGCGGAGGGCCTTTGCTGCCAAAGGGCGTTGCGTGGGGTGACCCTTCTGGTCCGTGATTAGCCGCAATATCCGGCCCGGGCCCAATTAGGCCCAAATAAAAAAAATTTCAGAGTACTTGTTTCTAATTATCCACCTGTTGTGTATTACGATGTGATAGAGGAAGGGAGAAGAAAACTTTTAAGTTTTTGACATTGTCTTTAAAACAAGTCATAAAATTTTTTTTGTTTTTCATGTTCCTTCTTTTTCTTTTTCTTCTTCTCTTTTAAAAAGCAAATCGTATCCATAAAATAACACCTCAGTTGACATAACAGGTTGAGCCATTAAAAAAAAAAAAAACAAGTTAAAAAAACTTGAATCGGCAGACGTTCAATTCATTCATCCCCAGCGACTTACTTGGATTAATTTTGAAATATTTTTTATAATAAATATCCCCTTGCTCCTTGGAGTAGAGTCAAAGCTCTTATTTTATAATCCTGGGTCAGTGATTCGGTTCCCAATCTTAGCGATAAAATTCTATTAATCATTCAGATTATTATTATTCGTTTTTTAATTCATTTCTTATTTTCTAATAATAATTTTTATTCCCTTATACCTTAGTGGAGCCAACAAACAGTTCGTTCCCTATCTATGCTTGAAAAACAATTTTATTTTATTGTTTTATTATTAATGCAAGATCTCGATAGTTCCTTTAGGAGAGGACATAATTAAAATTTGGTTTTCTTTGTATTATTACTGTAGTGTAGTATCTTTTACTAATCTAATTGTGGTTCCGAGAGCGAGGTCGTTTTAATAAAGGCTCGTTTTAAGAAACAAAGAAAACTTGTGAGCAGTCAGCGCCATTGGCATAAGAATAAAACTCGCTCGTAGTATGAAAAACTCGTACAAAAGTAATAACTCGTAGCTACTAGTGAACTTTTAACTATTTTTTTTTCACTTTCTTAAAACTTTTTTTTTTTTTGTATTTACATATTTTTGGTTGTTATTCTTAATTTTTTTTAATTCTTCAATCTGAATGGGGTTTTGGATCTAACAACAATGGAGAATTTTAAAAAAGGCATGTATTTTCCTCTATGCAGTATCCTTTAATTTTGTTTAAATAATGATTATCCAAATTTATTCCTAAACCGCACTAGGGAATAATAAAAAAGAATAGAAATAAATTTATTAAATAAAGCATTACTAAAAGAACTAACCTATATCAAAATAATTTTGAAAATGTAAGATTCATTAACATGCAGTTTTTTAATTTTTTTCAATTTAGTAATTTTAATTGAATAAAGAAAAAAAACACAACAATGGACTTTTTATAGAGTAGCTTATTATTACTTCGAAATAAAAAATTCCAAATAAATTTTATTGTGAAATAAAAAGTAAAATTTATTATTATTATTAGACTCAAAAATGTTTTTTTAATCAAAGAACAAACTTTTTTTTATTTCTATTCCTATTTAAACCATCTTTAATTTGTTTTGTACAATTAGCTGACCACTGATGCCAAAATATACTTATAAATTATATCCCCTTCATTTATGAGAGATTTCAGTCAATTAATGATACGTTTTTCTATCTCTCTCTTCCATCTCCAAGAAATCCCTATAATAAATCATCAAACAAATTGTCTCGAGCGATTCTGCACTCTCTACTCTCTTACTACTATTTACACCAAGAGCTAAACTAATTAAAATCCACTGTAGCTTGTCGCAAGAGAAAGAGCTAGGAGTGGGAGTATTTATGGCACGATCGAATGGCCGACTTGTATGGATCTCAAATACAGAGATATACACAAGCACTATCTTAGCCATCGCAGATAATAACATGCGGCTTGCTACTCTCTCTCTCTCTCAAGATCGCTTAATTAACCGCTTGTCGATTATTTACAATCCCAACTCACAAACACAAACTCCCCCACTCTTTTACTAAATTCCCCTTTAATGTTTTTTCCCCTAATAATAAAAACATCCAAAAAAAAAAAAAAAATCACAGCATATGCGTGATATTCTCTAATATTTCATAAGAGATTAATGTTTCAATTAAATGTTTAAAATAAACATATATTTATAATTTTAAAATATATTTCTTTTTGGTGTTTATTTAAATCATCCATTGGAAAAGAATGTTAAAATATTATATTAATTTCATCTAAGAAGGAGTTCTTTTTTGGCCACGTCTTCCATTATTTAGGTCCAATGCAGTGAAAGTTCATTTTCCAATCTAAGATTTGTTTTATTTAAGTCACCGCACTGCATGCTTTCATTTTCGATGTGGAACGTTTAAATTTATTAGACTGTCCATCATCAATTGAAATTTATATGCTAATAGACATAAAATACGCATTAACACAATATTTAAAATATCACACTTAAAATCTTTAATGGTTAATGAATCATTTACGATATCCATTCGTCCTGGCATTAATATTAATATTATTTGTTTGAATAAAAAACAAACAAAATATTTGGAGAAAACAATTTTAAATATTTCTTAAAGGTAACTTCTATCAGAAGGGGAATTTGTGGAATTGTTAATAAATCGAATATTATTACTTTTTAAGCCTTTTCGGCATCTGAGGCCATTCATACTACATCAATATTTTTATTAATTAATTGCCAAAATAATTTAAATAAATTTAATGGCACAGAGCGGGAAACCAACCCGAACCCTTATACCATAAAGCAAGAGCTCCACCCCATTTCAAAGGACAGCTGCTAGATATTATTTAGTAAATTATGCATTTATATATATATAAATTTATTTATAAATCAAAGTATATAAACTCTTCATTTGCCAAAGTAAATAAGTCCATAAAAATTATGGACTTTCATTATACAATTTTTACCTTTTTTTCTTTAGAGCAGAGGTAAAGCTCTTACCTTGTGGTTCCTTTTTTTCAGAGAGATAAAATTTTATGAATATTATATATAATACCAATTAATTTAAACGGAGCCTAAATTTCCCCAGATGCCAAAAAATATATATACTTGAAATACTTATTTAAAAGTTTTAGTGTGTCCCTTCCCCTTCGTTAAAAATTAATTTTAAGAATATAAAAAAGACCGGCGGAGCCTCGCAGAGGAAAAATAATTATTAAAATACCGAATGAAATAAAAAAAGAAAAATTAATTTGGAATAAGAAAATCCCCTATAAAAGCATTTTTTGGCCCACCAAACCACTACTGTCGATTTCCCTCTCACGTCGTCTCAATGGCTCTGATCACATATCCTAAATTCTTTAGGGAATGATAAGAGATTGTATAAAATGATACTAAGAAATATTTACATTTTCCTGATACAACCGGAGTATATCCAACAACCCTAATCCAGGAAAGATAAAAGATCCCTCCACTCTTTCCCAATAAGATGCAAATTTAATTCTTTTTTTAAATAAAAAATAATTTATTATTATAACATTAAAAAAGCATGTTTTTTAAAGTTAAAGGTGAATCCCTCCGGGGCCGGGAATAATAATTCGAGTGAGGTATGTGAGAGGAGCTGCTGAGACAGATTGGCCGGTCGGCTGGGCTCCACGCAGCATCCGTTGCCATGGAGATAAATCTTGCCACTTCTAATTGGCTCTCTTTTTCACTCCCCCAACCCTCATCTATGCGTAATTTTTATCTCCTGGGTGCGTGCGTCGAATTAACCGCGAATCTAAATGCACCCCCTCAGCTGTATATACACTATACATATATATTCATCCCTCCACCACCGTCAGCTGATAAATTAGGTATTAACCGGCACCTTTTTTTTTTTTTTTGATAAACAAGCTTCATTCCGGTTGGCCAACCGGCGACAAAACACAAATCCGACTCGAACAACAGATAAATAACCGAGAGGCTGCTATAATTTGATATGGATTAATTGATCCTAAGCTTAATTTCAAACTAAAACCGATCCACTATTTTATGCTCTTCTCCTTTTTTTATATATATATAAATTTTCAGGAGATTTATATATAAATGATGATGAATTTAAATTTTATTTCAAAAAACCTCAATTTTCAAGATAAAAATTTATTGATTTATTAAATGTATTTATTACATTTCAATAAATATTCGTTCAGCTAAAGGAAAATTAGATAAAGCTTAATTATTACTAGGTGTTTCTTTTTTTTTATTTTTAATAATACAAAACATATTTAATTGGGCAAATCGCAATACAAAAATTAATTTAAAAAATATAAAATTTTTGCAAATCCTTTTTTTTTGCGCGAACAAATCAAAAATAAAAAGTTAAATGGGTTTTACAGTTACTTTTTGTTTTTGAATTGGAAAATTTGTTGGTACAATAAAAAAGAATTAGAAAAAATTTTATATTTACATATTTAATTTTGGTATTTTTTTTTTTTTTTAATAATTAGAAACCAACTAAGAAATACTCAATTAACTTAACAATTATTTTTCTTTTCGTTCATTCATTTATTAATTTTCTTCTAGAAGACTCCTCTATGTATGTGTGTGTGTGTATCGTCAAATACATTACAAATCAATATACAAACAATATATACGAGTATTTTTTTTTTAAATAAGTTCATTTAAAGAATAGAAAGAATTTTTTACTAAAGTTGATCATAATAATCATATTTTTAATTTATTTCTCATTATTTTTGTTCAGTATAAAAGTTTATTATATATTAATTTTTTGAAAAAAGTTTTTCTTACATTTTGTACCTACCGGCCATCTTCCTTTGGCGTGAGCAAAAAAAAAGTTGGGAACCGCTGGACTCGCTATATTATACATTATTTATGGAGATATAAATATTAAATAATTCTCGTTCTTTTAAACCCGGAAGCAAATATAAATTATAGTATTTCACAAATACATTTTTTTTTTTTACTCCAACTATAAAAAAAAATTAATTCAAATTTTTTGCCAACATGGCAAGTATTTTGCAGACTATCAGCGATAAAAGAAAGATACAGAATATAACATTAGGGTAAGACAGTGAAAAGAAATATTTATGTTGTTTATCGTTACACCAACTAAAAACTTAAAGATTTTCTTTGAAATGACCATATAATATATGATTTTCCTAAAATTATATACTATTAATATTTTTTAATTTAATATACCACTATAAATTAAATGTCTTAATTTTTCATTCATAGTCTAGTATCGTTATGGCCTAAATGTCGATAAAGTTCTTACAATACCTCGGATCTGATTTCTAAGTCTAATGATTAAAAACAGGGCCTTTTATTTACATGCATATGTTTATATATTTTTTTTTTCTTTCGGCATCTGAAGCCATCTAGTCTTTAAACAATTATGTATATATTTTAGTTACGATACTTATTATCC
>JAAAKE020002132.1:0-11300 GCA_010014785.2 Anisolabis maritima
CCATCCCCCCCCTCCCTCCCGTCTCCCCCGAGAGAAAAGGGAAGGAGAGGGGAATGATGATTATGGGGGGGGGGGGGAGGGTGGAGAGGGGGGGGGGGGGGGGGGGGGGGGGGAAGACAGCCCTAGTTCGTTATAAAACCCAGATTTCTCCGAAGCATTTTACATACATATCTCGTATTATATTTATAAACGTCCAAGTTACTGTATTTTATTTATGCGAATAAATTCAAAATTTCTAATTTCCCTTTTGCCAGGCATATTTTTTTTTATTTATTTAATGAAGATTTTTATTATAAACTTTTTTTTTAACAAAAAAAAAAGCCCATTTAATAATCACTTTCCAAGCCTACTACCATTAAATTTTATTAAATTTTTTTTTTTTGGAATATCAAATAGTAGAGGTAAAAAAAAAGAGAGAGAGAGAGAGACATTTGGATTGGTGGTGGTGGGGAGTGTAGATCGTATGCTATCAGTGGCAAAAAAATAAACGCCAAACGATCCCTCCCCATTCAGGAAAAAGAGAGGGTTCCTGGTCTAATCAAAGTGCAAATTTCAAGCAACTCGCACACACATATATGACTTCCACTTTGCATCGCTTCCAATTGAAGCAGTACCAAAAAAAGGACGTGTATCGACCCAAATGTCTGTCTGTCTGTCTGTTTCGGGGTGTCAAACCCATCGAATAGATCGCCTAGAGGGTGTACAAGAGAGAGATTCTCTCTCTCTCTTTTATGAATACGTAACTAGAGAGAGAGAGAGAGAGAGAGAGAGAGAGAGAGAGAGAGAGAGAGAAAAAGTCAAAGAGTTACCAATTACTCTTTGATTTTAAATTACATATAACGAGATTCTTGGAATATATTTTAGAGATGATGGAATTTGTAAAATTCAGAGTATTTTTTTTTTTTACTGATTTTTCCTATCTCTCTTGTAATGTTTTGAATTATTCAGAAAGAAAGAGGAAATTTTATTTTTATTACTATAAATACATTTATTTGTTTGCAGAATTATTGATTATGCGCAAATGACGCCCATGGAGTTAAAAGTGACCACCTTCGCTTTTCTTTGAAAAATTTTACTCTAAAAATATCACTTTTACTTTTGACGCCATCTAGTGAGCGTTTCTGGAAAGTGGGGGGAATCGTGCAAGAAACAAAAGAAGGCAGGGGAGATGGTAGCAATAAATAATAAACACCAATCTTAGGCTGGGGCCACATTTGCATTTTATTACTTTAGAGATGTTGGAATGGACTCTGTATAAATAAATCAAGCCAGACACATTGGCGTTAATTTTCTGCGGCGCTTTTGTGACGACTGGCGCAATCCAAGGGCAGACGCAATGGATCGGCTGGGTCCATGTTCTTGGCGTCCGTGACGCGCATTGACTGGCCACACTTGCGTAATTGGACGCCTCAACATTTCTCCTGAAGTTTCTGCTCCTTCCTTCTTTTGCAGGCAAAAATGGAAATTATTGCCGAATTTATTATTATGAAGAAAAAATAGCTCAAATCTTCATTTAATTCTTACAATAAAATTCGAATACCAAAATTTTTTTTTCAAAACTTTCTTCCAATTTTATGCTTCCTTTATATATACATGCGAAAAATGGTTTGGTATTAAAAGATTTTCATCAAATGAAGAAGTGATTGCAGAAACAAACGAGTATTTTGATGTATTTGATTCGTCGTATTATAGTGATGGGATTAAGCAACTTCAATATCGTTTGAATTAATGTAGCGAGCTAAAAAAAAGGAGACTATCTCGAAAAGTAAAGTTAAAAAACGCGAAAAAACAGTCTTCTATGTTAGTTACCTCACTTTCCAGACCGTCCTCGTGTATTACAGTCGATAGGAAGTAGTGTCAAGACATCGAGTGCTAAATAAAATATTCTTTGACGCGATCGATTTCGGTTTATTTAAAGCATCATCAGACCTTGCGTTGAGAAATAAATGAGAAATATAGAGATTTATTTTTCATTTATTTATCAAAGAAGGCATTACGAAGCTTTAAATAAACCGAAATCGATCGCGTCAAAGAATATTTTATTTAGCACTCGAAGCCTCTTCATATGTAATTAATTAAATAATCTTTTTATCTTATTAAATAAAATATATTATTTAAAAATATTAAATAAATTAAAGAGGTTACTTCTTTCATTTTTAGTTTTTTCATTTCTATCGAAAACACAAGGTGTCCAAAAACAAAAGTCTTAGCTTGGTGACATTATAATCATTGCATATAGGTATTATGAAATTTTATTTTTAATGGGGAAAGAGAGAAAATGGAAATCGATAAGTATTCGATTGTTTTTGTTATTTGGCCAATTAGATAGAGAGAGAAAGAGAGGGGGATGCTGCTGCTTGCTGGGCCATCGTGATAGGAGGGATATTCATAAAACCGCATTTCATCGACTCTCTCTCTCTTCACACTTCCTGTTTCCAAAATTTCAATAAAATGGAAGAGAAATAGAGAGTGAATAAAATAATATGAATATAATTTCTGGAATTTTTTCATTATAAAAAAATATACAGGGTGATTGAAAAATAACTTTAAAATACTTAGAATTTATTTTTATATTGTAATTTTTTTTTCTCAAATTTGTTATGTAGATTTAAAGTATAGGAATTAAATTAAATGGGAGATGTTAGCTTGGACTGAATATTGATCTGATCTCTTTAAAAATATCCTCTGGAGTGGTTAAACGGTATTCCCATGGGTGGGTTTGTAAACCGTCACAACTCGCCACTACTGGGCGGGAAAAGATCTTCGTGTTATCTTTGAAAAAAAAGCAGCATCGGCCCAAAGTGACTGTTTGGGTGTGGAATGACTTCGGCCAGGATTGTCTTACTTTATCCTTCGCGATACCATGAATGGCCGAAAGGTACCTCACCAAGCTGCAAGATGAAATCTGGCCAGATATCAGTAATTGAAGATGGCGCTTCTCTACATTTTGCTATTGTTGAATGGCTGAATGTCCACTTCCCTGGGAGATGGATGGGTCGTCGTGGTCCACATGAGTGATCACACAGAAGCCCTGACTTAACCCCTTGCGACTTTATTCTTTGAGGTTGGTTAAAGGAGCAAGTCTGCCCTACCTTCCCAACGACTTTGGAAGAACTTGAAGAAGTCTGTCTTCCCTCCTCAGGAGTTCCTGGGGAAATTAGTTGATTCGGTTCCTGGGCGGTCTGAGAAGCTGATGGCTTATAAGAATAAAATAAAATGTAGCGTAACTTTTCAAGCAAGCTGTATATTGCCATCAACCCTATCAACAATACAATACAAAATACTAATAGCTGTAAACTAAAACAAAACATGAAGTTGACATTTTTTCAACACTTCTGCTGTAGAGAGGGAACGCTTAGAAAAAATTAGCTTAATGGTAGATTGTCAATTTCTAAGATTTAACAGCTGCGCATGCTCAAGAGAAATTTCAACTCCTTTCCTGGCCCTGTCCCCTGGCCTCAAGTGCCAAAGGTCAGTGGTTTGCTTCCCGTCCTGAAAATTTATTCATTTTATATTGGCTATCAATTGATATAAATAAACAAAGACGGAATCTAATTACCACATATGCTGAAAAACACTTTAAAAAAAATTCGGTTGGTGAAAAGTTTGCAAACAAAAAGATCACTAATGAATTAACATTTAATTTTTCAATTAAAGCTCCAGAGCTCCTTTATAGTAAACCACGCATGCGCAGCTGTTAAATCATCCTAGTATAGATGTTCTAGATCTGGAGTAATTAATCAATCCAGTAGTGGACTTCCAGCAAGCATAAACGAACTCCTTTAGGCTTTCAACAAACTATTTAAATAAAAGATTTTGAGATGGATTTACCGTTGTTAATTTCTAAGAATTGCCCATAGGCAATTAGGCACTTATGAATTGGGCAAGCACAAAGATGCTTGTTACTGGGAATAAGATTATCTCCCACTTTTCTATCTCAGGAGAAGACTTTGGGTAGAGTTGAATAATTTTTTGCGGCTCGAAACTCGAACCCAAGTTGTCTTTCAATTTCAGATCCCTGACCGCAGCTTAGTCACTTGCCTCTTCTATTTATATATAACTATTATAGATAACCATTATCGGTCCATATTTATTTACAATTAATTGCTAGCCAATATAATTTAAATATTTTAAAACGGGAAGCTAGCCACTGACTCTTAAATCATAATGCGTTGTGTCTACGCTCCTAGGGACATATTTTATTATCGAATTGATTTTTTCGGTTTATGTAACTATTTCTGCCCACCGGAAGCCATCGATAATGTAATTTTTCATCGAATCTATTTATGTATTTGTAAAGTCTAATGGACACCGGAGCTGAAAAGACTTAAAATAAATAAAAAAGACTTTTTCTTTATTTCCTCTATCAGTAATAGAATTTTCGCCCATTAAGTAGCTAATCTTTTATTTTTTTCTCTTTGTTTAATGTAATTCCTCTTTGATTCAATCAAAACAAAAATAATCCCTCCACTTTTTTTTTATTTTTATCAATGAAATGTCTTTTAAGTGATTTCTGCTTTTCTATTGGCATTAGCAGAAGAGGAGAGGAGTGGAGAAAGGCCGTGCGGTGGCTTTGACATTTGCTATCTCTCTCAGAGAGAATGTGTGTCAACATTTGGTCAAAAACTGTGTGTGTAGGAGGATTTAGTGCTACTTGTGTTTGTCTATCTCTCAGCATCTGGTAATAAAAAAAAAAAAATAAAAAAAGAAGAGGAAGAAGAAAGAAAGGGAAAAAGAGGGACACAATAACACCCTTTTCATTCCTGTTTGTCTTTTGATTTTTCGCTTACGTTCGCGTTTTTCGTCATCATCTTGGCAAAAGAAAAAAAAATTGTAAATTTATTTATTTATTTTTGTAAATCAAATCAGAGTTAATTATTTGGATTCATAAATTTTATGTTTTTGACATTTCATTAAAGAAGGAAAGAAGAAAACGAGAGGGGAGGTCTCCTCTCTCTTTGGTTGTCAAATTTTGAAGAAGATAAAATATAGACAAGCTTAAAGGTGAAATGTCGAAATAAAGAAGCGATATCTTTATTTTTAAGTTTCTCTTACCTAAATATCTAATAATTTTATTATAGAGTGAGAAAGTATTGTAATCGATGAGCAGATTTTAACGGAAATATACGTTTTGTGAGTGTTGAAAAAATTCTGCAAAATGGTCTGTGTACAAAACTTCTCAAAAACGAAAAGAGTATATTTAAGCTAGGTAGCCATGTCGCATGCACCTTGGAGTTTTTGACTAAAATCGACCAGAGTACTAGTACTTTACTGATGTGATTTTTTAGTTTTTTCAATTTTCTCAAAATTCATTCTATCGATTTAGATTAAAATTCATAAAACAATTATTCATTAGATGATCTTTGAAATTCATTAACCCTTATCCCCTCAAAAATTGTTTGGGGCTCGTTTTATTCTTGTACGTTTTTGTAATTTACTCTTAAGCCATTCTAACGATTTTGATAAAAATGGCCATACATATAATAAATTAGATTATTAAGTATTAATCATTTTCCACCTCAAAATAGTATGGGGCTATCAAGTGAAAAGCTAGGCATCCATCCATAGTAACAAAAGATAAATATTTTTAATCCCTATGTTTTGACCGGTGGTCCTGGTCGGACAAAAGACGACTTGTTAACAAACGGATGGGTGGCCGCGAGGAATAAAGCTGTTGAACGCCCGCCGGAAGCCACCTACTAATATTGATAATTAATTAATACACACAGTTCGGCATAAGGATAAAGTAAAGAATAAGTAAAATTCGAATTAATTATCAGAACATTTTTTACAAAGGTGAGGACCAAGGCCAAATTTTCTTCATCTTTCCTCTTAATTTTAAGAATAGTTATTGAGAAAAATCGAAAAAAATTCATTAAAATCTGATTTAAATCTAAATGCAAATATAAAATAAAATCGAATTGTATATAATTAATTCATGAAAATGTTTGTCACATCTCTATTTTCTTTTAGAGGAATGGAATTTTTAAATTAAATATTTCTCTAAGAATAAAAAAAAATAATTTCCTGAAGAATAATTTCAGGTATGATGAATTTTTATTTTAACATTTGCCCCAAATTCCTGGACAAAGAGTAAGTCCTGGAATGATCATAATTTCTATATTATTTTAAAAATAAATTGTATTTTGAAATGCATACCATATTAGATATATCGAAAAAGGAAGAAAATATTCCTTCCTTAAAAATGTTTGTCGTTTTTTGACGTCACATTCAATTTCTCGCCCACTCTCTCTCTCTCTCTCTCGATCTTTCTATTTTTTTTTATTTATTATTATTATTTTTTCTTTCCATACCGCACCGTCATAAAAAATATATCTATAATGGATGACTTTTTTTTATGGTCGCCACTACGTGGAAAAGTAGATCGACGAACGAACGAACGCCATTCATGAAAATGGATCATAAAAATAGTATAAATATTTAAGACTTTAAAAAAAAATAAAAAAAATATTTATTTTTATAATAAAAATATTAGCAATTGTTGTTTAACAATTTTCTAAATCTTGAATTTTTCTTAAAGGTTAGAGAGAGATTTTATTCCCAATGAATCTTAAAATTTTTGTTTATTAATAGAAAAGACAAAAGAGGAGTAGGCAGCCAAATGATGAGCCTCTATGTAAATAAAAACTCATAAATTCGTTGAAACGTTTCGGCTTTAATGAATGGCTCTCATCAGTCAACTTAGAGAGTGCAAGTAGATAGAGTTATTTGTATACATGTATATAAATTATCATATAAAGTTAAATGCTTCCCAGCTGATATATATGCAGTGTTCATTTCATGAGGTAACAAATTGTTTTAATTTTTTGTTTGTTTTTTTTTTTTTTTTTGTTTATTTATTAACTTGTTAATTTTTTATAAATGATCGCGATTTATATCTAAAGGCTACATGAAGAAGGAGATAATGAATAGCCGATACAAATAAACAACAGTTAAATCTAAAATATTGTTATCAAGGGAAATGGAGAAAAAAATCATCTACTTTCAGTCCAACAAACTAACTTTAAAACAAATATTTCGAATTGCCTGAACAATTCATCCTCAGTGCAGATAAATTTTTTATGTGGAGTCTTAAAATTATGAACATAAATATCTGGGTGATTGGGAATAAGCAGGCTACTTTGGCAATTCGTTCATGTTTGTTTGTTTCTCCATTTCCCAGCAGCACTTCAAGTTATAGCTAAATTATTTTATTTATTTATTTATTTTTTTTTTTGTTAATGATATCAACCTAATTCAATATTGAATAGAAACAGAAAAAACACGAGTGATATGATAGATGGGGTGCAGGGCAAATTTCTTAGGACGATTCAAGTAAAGTACTCCCAGATGTGCAGGGAAGAAATGCATGCCATGCATTTAATTTGGCTCCAGGGCATAGGAGGCATAGGAGATAAATAACAATCATAAAGTTTCTCTACTCGACCACTCACAGCTTAGATCATATAAATTGTGTGCAAGTAAAATTTAGAGTGCCAAGAACTGGATTGAAGGGGACGAGAATATTTGAGTCTGGAAAAAATCCTAGAATCCTGGTCCAATTAAAAAACAATGAATTTTTTTTTTAAGTTTTTTCGGGATCGGAGGCCATTTAGACTCCGTCTTTATTTATTTAAATTAATTGGTAGCCAATGATTTAATTTGTCACTCAGGACGGGAAGCGAACCACTGGCCTTTGGTACGTAGACCTCTAGCTCTGAACCAAGGGACGGGGCCATTTTTTTTTTCTTTTTTTTTTTTTTTGACGTTAATTGATTAATTTAAAGTATAAATGACAAAAGGTACTACTACTATCAAAACATAAAATTATATTGTAAAGACGTTGGGTAATTCCTGCTCATTCAATAAAATTCCGTTTGGTATGATTACAATACCATCCTCCACTAGTCGGTTGATATTGAGAAAAAGAAATAAACTTATCTGAGACCTCCTTAAAATTTTTTTTAAGATTAGTATTTGATTTTTGGCTTAAAAGCCATTTCCATTGGTTTTTACTCTTCTTCCTTCTTTCCCTATATTTTTTTTTTTCAGTATTATTTACTGAGGAAATTTTTGCATAAATATTTTATTATGTCAATAAAAGGCGAATTTTTTTTCGAGAGGGTTAAACAAAAAAAAAGAAGCGAACTGTGAAATTCCTTCTTAACAAATAATATAAACCCAACAACTTTATATTGTTTTTTAACAATTAGAAAACGGATGGCTGAGTGACCTTTTTTTTGCCCTCCCTGTCCAAGTCTTCAAATTTAATAAATAAATATTGAATTTTTTTCTGCATTTTATTTGCTCCGTTTTTTAGACAAACAATAAAATATAGAATAAATGTGAGTGAATAAACTGGCAACTTTGTGGCTTCCGGTTGTGAGAGATAAAGAGAGAGAGGCGAGCCAAAGGGCCGAAGGGCTTCTCCACAGCAAAGCAAAGGAAGGCAGGCAACCAGGCAGCCAGCCAGTCAGTCAGGGTTATCGATCCGAGAAAGGCACACACCGACCACGCTGTGCAAAAATCTTCTTGCAAATTTATAAACAGGCTGTTGATGCATCAAGTTGACTTTATCAAGGATTTGTTTAGAAAAAATAAAATGAAATGCACCAGGTCATGAATTAACAAGAGATGAGAATAATTATTTTTAAATTTTTATCTTAAATTCATGAATGAAAAAAATAAAGTTCTTCTGGGAGTTGAACCCACGCTCCCTTGTTGTTTGCGCCTATAGATATTTGAACCTATAAACTATGAGCCTCTGTTAGTTTAAGATTAAGTGCTTAATTTCGAAGCTATTCTCATGCTCAAATTGAATAAGCACGTTGTTTATTTCATCAAAAAAAATATCAAGAATTTGATACAAAAAATAAGCAGCTTTTTATTATAATATTTTTTATATAATTTTAATGACGACTTTTCGATAGAAATTTGGTCTTCGTCAGGCCTGAATTCATGTTTCACGGATCTGATGAAGAAACTTCGACATTAAAGCTAAAATTATTTCTATCAAATTCCTGTAAAAAAAAAAAACTCCGGCCTAATATAATTATTGAAGACTGGAAAAAATATTTATTGGCGCAAACAACAATATAGTGTGGATTCGATACCCACGCGTGCCTCATTTTTTTACCCATGGATTTAAGGAAAAAATTCAAATTAATATATATATATTAGTGATGTTTTTTTATATAAAAATTGAAATTATGCATTAATTATTCTATGAAAAATTATACCAGCCCTCTTTCACAATCAAATTACTCTATTTGTTAATTAATTTTATTGTTCGATTAGCATTAAAATGTTTTTGGTATACTTTTCTTCAAATTACTTAAATAAAATTATTTTTATGTTTAACATAGATCTATAACTTTATATCATTTAAGCGTCTATGAAATAATATAACCAATAATTATTAAGTTACATTTTCGAAAAAACTGTGTTCCAGCTGCGGATAGAATCCAGGGCTCGAGCATACTGACCGTTACACCAGGGAAGTAAGACACGGAGAATAAATTAATTGACTCAAAAATGAGACTTAATTTTTTTTATGAAAATCTGAATATTAATAAAATGCTGTTGTGAACGACCGACGAAGATTTATACATCTCCTTCAAACGGAAGCATCTAGGAAACTTCTACTACATGACCACCCGGCTACATTAAATTTGGGAAGGGGGGAGGGGGAACTCGTAGCCAATAGGATAGAGATAGTGACAATGTCAATATTGACCCCCTTAAAAGCCAAGAGATGCGGGTTCGGTTGAAAATTTATCCAAATTAATTGGATACCAAATGGTATAAAGAAGTATGCCTGGAGAGTTTCTATCGTAATAAGTATGTACATGAATGGTTTAAAAGTCTATATGGACCAAGATGTCGAAGACTAAAAAATTGGATGGGCCTCTCTGGCGCCGCCACTTTTATAAGGTTTATTATATAAATTTCTGACATTGAAGATGATTTCACTTAATGAGAGATATAATATTTAAATATATTACTTACTACGTTCAGAACATAATAAATTAAAATTTCAAAGCTTATTTTTTGTTGCCAATCGGTTTACTCTAGTAAATTATTTTAAAAAATCTAGATATTTATTGTTTTTATTATTAAATAAAAAATTTCAAAGAAATGAAAAAAATGAAATATTAATCACAAAAAAAAAAGATAAATAAATATAATTGAATAACAAATTTTATTTAATGCGACATCTTGTTTGATAGCAATTCAAATTCAAATGTTTTTTTGTTTTTTTTTTTAAATAATTTCTTTATTAATTTTTTCTAAAGGACTCGCGGGTCGCAGTTGGCCCCTGGGCCCACCGTTGCTCTGCATCACCCAACTTGAAATTTAGTTATTTCAAACAATGTTTTTATTTAGATTTAGGGCCTTTAAAGAGTAGAAAGGGAAGGAAATATACATGTAAAGTGAGGCACAGCGCCCATTGAACGTCTTGAAATTAAAATGAATTAAATAAGTTTTTCAAGTTGACACTATCTCCTTTTGACTAATTGACAGTTCATTTGTTACTAAAAGGATAAAATTATCCATTTGAATTTAGAACCCAACAGTGGGCGATTCAACATATAAAATATATACACTGATATCTAAATCATTTTATATATATATAATTAACTTATTATTTGAGTTCTAACAGGAACTCCAGGAGGGAGCAAAGCCAAAGGCGGGCAAGCAGTTACTAATTAACCAACTGCGTCATCTTGTAGGATTCTAGATCCTGGAGAATGTTCAATCCAAATTCCTCCAGGCCAAATTTTTATCTTAATTAATAATAAATGGTGAGTGATGAAATCATCTCATTAAACAAGCTTCCTCTTTTCGGATTAAAACCTGACTTGTTGGTTCCTCTTTCTCTGTTCTCATGCGATAATTTATTTGCGAGGGATGAATGAAGGTGTGGGGTGGATGGATAATATGTATGAATGAATGAGGGGAAAGGAGACAGAGAGAGAAACTTTGAAAAATGAATTGTCATGAGTATGAATATATGTGTGTCTTCCCTCTCTCTCTCTCTCACTCTGCTTGACTTTCAACTTTTAAAGAAGAAAAGGAAAAGGACAAATAAAACAAAGAAATTTACATAAAGTCTTAACTCTCCTTCCCTCTCTCTCTCCTTGCTTTTAGTAAATACATAACTATCCGGAAAATTTCGTTAAACTTGACGATGATGATGATGATGATATGAAGAACGAAAAGAAAAAGTTTTAAAATAGGAAATTTTCCATTAAAATTTCGTTACCAACTTCTTCTATTATCATTTTTTTTCTTATATC
>JAAAKE020002143.1:0-11299 GCA_010014785.2 Anisolabis maritima
TCAAAACGAAAAGCTGCTTGAGTCTGAAATTTTATATTTGAGCCAAGTATCCACATCGTTTGCTCAGCTTTTGAATCAAATCGACCATCGAGTACTAGTAGTTTTTTATTTTTTTCTACCTTCCAAAAATTGTTTAGGGTCCACTTTACTGATGTACTTTTTTAGTTTTTGGTGAATTTCTCGTAAACCATTCTGACGATTGATTGATTAAATTGCCTGTACATATATAATAAATTAGATAATCTTAAGGAGCGTATCTCTCTATTTACATGTCAACAATGCTAGAAACCTTAGGCCCAGCTCTTATCTATTGAAACATGAAATATCTCTTAAGGAATAGATCATATTCATATATGCTAAATCACTTTAACCCTGTTTTATTTTTATTTTATAAATCAATGCGGAGTTTCATACAAGAGTTGTTTTAAATAATTTATTGATTAGTTTTTTTATATAACTTAATTAACTACTTGTAACAAATAAAACAAAGAATGCATAAAATTTATACATGTGTCGATGAATAAACAATTTAACTATTATACGATCAAGAAGATAATTATCGCAGCTTTTCCTGATGGTGACATTTAAAATCAAACAAAACAGTGACATAATTAAGGGGATAGATTAGAGGGACTTTGAACCCCTTCTCCAAATGATACTGAATACATTCCTACTTTAAATAAAAAGAGTAAATGTTGGATCAAAAATTATTTTTTTTTTACAAAAAAAAAAAAAAAGTTTCCTTTTAATACCGAATAAGTTCAGATCCCATCTTTGAGGTTTACCCCTTCTTTGTTCCTTGGATTATGCTGTGACTCCTAGAAGCAGAGGCTTAGATTCTGTTAATAATCAATAAAATATTGTAGAAAAGTAGGATAGCACGGGAAGACAGGGAAAATCCAGTCGATGTTTCGGTCGAGAGTCGAGATCTTCTTCGGTCTTTGGAAAAAATTAAAATAATGCTTAGAGCAGATTATACTATCATCATTTTAACGAATACAGCAAAAGAAGGCTGCACTGAACAAAAAATTACTATTTTATTATATGAAATTTAATAGTATTTCATTGAATAATAAAACTAATACATAATATAGTATAGCAAGGAGAAAAATCAAACGATTATGTTTTTGGCCGACGCTTGTTTTTCTCCTGGCTGCATTATCCTTTTTTTTTTCGTCTTCTACATCGAATAAAGCCATAACTTATCTCCATTATTAAAACTTTTTCCAAGTCCTGAAGAAGGTCACAACTGACGATAGAAGCTTCGACTGGAAAATGATTCTCATTTTTATTTTTTCTGGCTGCTTGTGATATGCTATTTTTCTATAAATTTCTCCAGTTATCCAGTTTTTAAATAAACTATTCATTGTTAGAATTATACATATATAGAATCATCACTGAGCCTTCTAGTACTCCGAATATTTGGATTTTCCATTTTCTTAGTTTATAACCATTTTCTTATTTATCAGAACATCATTGTCGTTCTTTGTCCAATTGAAAAAGGAAGTGTTTGGAATTAAAATGAAGCAATATATGATATAAAATTCCGCATTTATAGAAGAATGAGAGGCTGATTTTTGAAAGAATTTTTGTCCAAGGCAAAAGAAAGTTGATTGAAATAATATAAAATTCTTTGTTCTTAGTTTATTGTAATGTGCATGCACACGTCTGTGCGTGAGTATGTATTTATTTATTTAAAAATATTAAAAAAAAATAAAAACTTAATTTTATTTCATTCAATAATTTTAAGATGGATTTAGGTCAATATCTCAGATAAAAATAAAAAAAAACTCACTCTGTAAAAACATTAAAAAAAAAAAAACATTTCCCATAAATTTATTAGTAAATAAATAGACTAACGTATTACCTATTTAATGCTTATGATAAATATGATTTCTTGTCAGTCATTAGCTAAGTACGATAACTGGTGTAGTCAAGACATTTTTAGTGAGGGAGGGAGGTGAACATAAAAAATGCCAACAAATTTGTTGATATCTTTCTCGAAATTTGCCGACTTTGTTAAAAAATTCTAACAAAATTTCGCCTTTTGTTATAATTTTATTAGTATTAATTAATCGATGCTCTATGAGTATTAATTATTAATAAAAACCCATTGTTTTTTATGTCTAATATCTAGAAAACCCAAAAGACCAATAGACTAATGGATTTTTGGATTAAATGGCGGCTCTAGAGGTCTGGAGCAAATAATCGAAAAATGCGTGTTGGTCTTTTGGGTTGGGTTGCGTTGGGTTTTTGGATTATTTGCTCCAGACCTTCTCTAGAGCTGCCATTTAATCCACTAATCCAAAAATCCATTAGTTAGCACGCAAATTGATTCTTTATTTTTAATTCGGCATATCATATATTTATTTCTAGCCATTTCGCTTATAATAAATGTATTGTATTTCCATATAAATCAATAAAATAGCGTAATTAAAAAAAATTTCAATGTTAAATCTATTTTCTAAAAAGAGAACTAACTCCTTGCAGAACGGTGTCCTCAGTTACGGTCATTAGTGCTTGGATTGCTACAATTGATACACATTACAAAATGGCATTAGAGTTGAGCCTTCAGGCTGATTATCCATAGAAATGCTACTTTCACTCGAGAAAATAGCTAAAAAGAATTAACGATTTCAACTTTATGAGTATTAATTAATCAACAGGAAATGGCGCCCTTAAGAAGACGATAGGTGAAAACATGTCTCAAAATGTTTGAACGGATGGTGGGGGAGGAGGCTTGTCAAGAACTGTCCAAGCACACCTCTTAAGAAAGACCTGTGGTCTTTGGACTCAGCCATGAGAAAGCTCTCGAAACATTGCATAAGGAGCCTGACATTATATCTCTAATAATATAAATCCAAATAGAATGAGTTTTTTTTAAATGAAGACTTATTATTTGGGAATCTGAAAAAAATTAGCCCTTATAACTTTATATATAGGGGAAATTTTTAAAATTTAGGGTTTTATTGCATTGATCACTTTCTTAGTTAAAAAGTGTAATATGTTTTTATTAGACTGGGTGTTCAAGAGGGGTGGTTGGAGAGAAATTGGGAAAATTGTATAATTGCCTAAATGAGTTTATGTAGGTTTATTAAGGAAATTGAAAATAGTTACAAATGGCAAATTTTGTCTTGAATAATAATAGGTTTTTGAGTAAAAAAATGTCCTAGTCCAAGGAGGTTGCAGTTGTATATTTTTTATTGCTAAAAGGTAGGAAACCCAAAAGACCAATAGAATAATGGATTTTTGGATTAGTGGACTAAGTGGCAGCTCTAGAGGTCTGGAGCAAATAATCCAAAAATTCATTAGTGTATTGATCTTTTGGGTTGTGTTGCTTTGGGTTTTTGGATTATTTGCTCCTGACCTTCTCTAGAGCTGCCATTTAGTCCACTAATCCAAAAATCCATTAGTGTTTGGTCTTTTGGGTTGCCTAACTTACTGCATTCAAAAACAATAAATTACAAAAAAAAGCATTCGAGATTATTCAAAATAAAATTTATGATCATCCTGTTGGTACTTGCGTTAGATAGCCTATATACATTATGATACCCCGGTAGAGCTAAGAGGTTGCCCCCCCCCCCCCTCTCCTAAATACTTCTCAAAGTGATAAATCAAAGAGCAAATAAATTTATAAAATAAGTGAAAAATTTTTTCCCATCAAGAGTGGTTTACAAAAGAGTTATATTTATTCTAGAGTTCGTTGCAACTCTATGAAGCCTAGGATTGCCAACACCTAAATAGAGTTAGTAATACTAAGAAACATAATACTTCAGATGTTAAACAAATAAATTATATAAAAACAGAGAGGTGTGCCGATTGCCGAACTAGGTATGTCTTCTTAAAATTTTGCTATAAGGTAACTAGGATAGGATAGTTTAATAGGAGGTTAAAATATTTTTGGTAATTTTCTTTGGTATCTGAGCCCAAGGGATGTCAGGTAGTTTGATAAAAATTTATATAAATCATTTGAATACTGATTGATATAAATAAATATGCCTGGATAATTAAATAATAAAATATATAAACAAAATCGTTTATAATCTATATGGCCTCAGATGCCGAAAAGACAGTAAAAACAAATTTATCCTCAATATAGGCATATTTTACCATTTTTGTATTCAATTTACTTAAATAAATTTTCATAGAACTGACTCGCATACCTTGGCTTTTAAGGTTATAAATATTGATAATGTCAATATATCTAATCTCTCGGTTATGGGGTGGGAGTTTGATTCTATTTAGAATGATTAATTTAAATTGTATTTAAGAAATATATAAAAATAGGAAGCCGCTCCCTCTCCTTTTCACTTTATATTTAAATTGGAATTCGGGATATAAAATAAATATATTCAAAGAGAGACATAACGTTTTCTAATATTTTCTCCCTCATCAATCAAATGGGTGCTTATCCTCGATCTACTGCAATACTCATCTAGAAAAATCTCTTTAGGCTGTTAGGAAAGATTTTTTTTGTAGTTTTGTATAATCCCATTATTTTTCTAAATAATAAACAATGATCATAATCTAGCCAAAATATACAGGAGGTTAAAAAAGATTATTCAGAGATCTCATTATTGGAAATGAGTAGATAATTCAGGAAAATTAATGAAAGAATTTATTCAAGATATTTTTGTGACGTTTCGGCTACTAATCATGTCCTTCACAATTAATAATAATTATTATCATCATAATCATAATAAAAATTCTTGTGTTTTTCTATATTAGATAATTTTAGAATAATTAAAAAAACAGTTTTATAGACTACTGTCATTTTAATTAGCCCGATGAAAGGAACGATAATTACCCGAAATGTCATCAGTTAAAAAATAAATTCCTTATTTTTCCTGACCTAAATCAATAACCACCGTAATATAAAATCATCAAGTCAATTGTTTAAAATTAAAGATTATCTTGATGTAGAACGAGATTAAAAACTGGAAAAAAATTTTATTTATAAACAATTATATTATTTTAGAAATTATTATAAGACAAATGTAAAGATTCGTTAAAAAATGAAAGTCTACATTTCTGACGATATCAATACTTCAACTACCCATCTTCCTCCACACGGAAGAGGGTATGCGATTTAAACATTAAAATATCAGTTTAAATTTAATGAAAAATAAATCAATTTATCTAATCATTAAAATTAAATTTTATGCAAGCATAAAAAATTTAAGGTCATAAGAAAAAAAAAAAAAAAAAACTCAAAAAGAAAAATATAAATTTTTGCTAAGAAGCCATGATCTAATCAAATGACGTGATAAATCTTGACTAATTCAATCGAACATTATGTACAAAAAAAGAAAAATTTACGAAATTTCAAGGAAATAATTATTTAACATGACAAAAGAAAAAACAACTTACTTTTGTTGAGGAGCTGGGAGTGCGTATCTGTAGATTAAATTTAATGCGAAATAAAGAGCTAAGTAGACTAGAAGCTCCCTCCATATAAGTTTATAAACGCTTCCTTTCCATCTGAAATGAGAAAAGAAAAAATAAATTAGATTTAAATGTCAACTACAAATTCCGAGTTTTTGGGTAGAGAGAAAATATGAAACGATACTTTCTCAATATATATAAGAGAAAGTGAAAATTATGGCCAGTATTTAGTAACGCTTCAACGATTAAGAAAAAGTTTAACTATTTTTTTAATATATATTTATTTCCTTGAGCTAAAATTGTTTTTAACTGTTTAATTTTGAGAACTAAATAGAGATCTTTAAGAAAAGCTTGAATTTAAGAAATTATATAGAAAAAACCATAATAAAGATTTCTCTTAGGAATTCCTAATTTTAACCTTATATATATAATATCCGTCTCAAAAGAAATTAGACAAATGATATCTTTTGTTTCTTCTTAATAATTAGGAGTGGAACATAAAATGCAAAAATAGTAAATATAGAAAAACATGATTTTGGTTTTCATGTACTTCTAATTATTCATAAACATTATTCGTAAAACAAAATATATAGCTTGTTCAATTTATTTTGAGATAGTAGAGAAAACATTTTTAAATTTTACATAATAACTTATTCCCACTCTAAAATTATAAAACCAAAAAAAGGGACTCCCACCATAATTATTCAATTACAAAGGAGGGAGAAGAACAGGACTCTTTTTCCTTGACTGTCTGTCAATACGCTCTAAAACTCTGACAGCGGCCGCAGTATAATTATTATTTTACTTTATTGGTTGAAAATACTTTTTTTTTTTAAATAATTAGTTGGATGATTATTTATTTTAATATCATTTTGAACAGTTAGTGTCTCAGGACCTTTCGAGCCCCAAAACTCTAAGACCAGAACCATTAATAATTTTAAAATTATATATTCACCCATTTTTATACATAATTGGGTAAAATTTATATATATATAGTACTTTATATTTCAATTATAAAATTTAATAAAGTAATAAAGTACCATTTTCTCTTAATAATAATAAATTTAACTTTTAGCAAAAATTTATTATTATTATTAAGAGAAAATGGTACTTTATTACTTTACTAAATATATATATATATATATATATATAAAAGTATAAGAATGGCAAGAGACTTTTCTAAAACCTAATATCGGATATAAACTTTTAGCAAAAATTTATTATTATTAAGAGAAAATGGTACTTTATTAATTTACTAAATTTTATAATTGAAATATAAAGTACTACTTCGATTTGGTCAATTGTTGTCATTTATCTTTGATTAAAGGTTTTTATTTCAATCCGACAAATTATTAAATCACTTGAGGGAACTCAATTCAGAAAATTAGTTGAAAATCATGATTACCTTCGAGTATTATAAGGAAGTAAATTAAAGAATATCGTCATAGATATCTTTCACTAAGAATTATTATTGACAAATATATAAAAATAATCAGTATTTTCCAAAATGCTTATTTCTAAGAAAATTTAAATATAAATAGAAGAGAAAAAATATTTTTCTTGACATATATTAATTTTAAGATGATATCATCCTTTTTTTTTATTTTATTTGCATATTTCATTTTACTTTCCTATAATACCCGAAAGGAAATGTGAAATGTTTCAGAGTAGAATAACTATTCAGCTAAAACTAGCTAAAAATCCCCCAAGGTGGGGCGTACGTCTCCCTTAAGGCAACACTAGTGTAGAGTAGGTGTGTATGTATTTATTTTTAGTCAAATTGATATATCTACATATTATAGAAAGATTCCTTAAAGGTTCTCTAGAACGCTAGTTGGATTTTTTAAATAAAGACGAGAAAATTATATCGAGAACTATTTTATTTACATAATAAATTTTATCGCTCGCGGGAAGCGAATACTTAGACCGTGAAGCATCAGCTCTCTCTATACTAAGGGGCCAGTTTTATCCTTGCTTTCATAAACAAATCGTTATCTGTCCTATTTTTTCCTAATTATACCAAAGTAGTAAGGTCCCTAACTTGATCAAACTAATGTACTAGAATAGAGATATTTTAAAATTTTTGGCTTGATAAGTGTCTGGACATAATCGACTGTAATGATTCATTTTGTTCAATGGGCGGCTCTTGATTTCAGGTTCATTTCACCTCCTCTCCAGGGCGGATATCCGGTCAGGTCCTATCAACAGTATCGGCCTTGCTTCATTCTTGAATCTTTTTGAGATTTGCATCTTTTTATCTCTCTTTATATACGCATTTTCTTACATAAGTCGGAATCCCGAGCCAAAGTTAAAGCACACGAGACAAGAAGATTTAATTATACTAAATAACCTTGGATTTTTGAATTATGGTGTCTTGTTGAGGGAGGAGATGTTCTTTTGAATGTCAAATCATGAAATTAGGAAAATGAGCAATCATAATTAATAAATTATGGTAAAACCCAGGTTCACATTTATTATATTTTGATTTTAAATAATTTATCCGCTTGGAGTAGGGTCAAAGCTCTGACTATAATTCAAGGGTTCTCTTTCTGTCCTTAGTGACAAAATAAATGGCTACAAATTTAAATAAATAAACAGAAAACAGTTGTCGTAATATTTATATGGATAGATAATTTATCATGTTTATAGAACCTTGTGAAAATACAAAAAAAAAAAAAAAACAAACTAATAAATATTTTAAATAGAGAGAAGAGAGCAGTAGCTATGGTAGGATAAATCGAAATTTCTCTATATTTTCGCATAAAATTAAATGTTTTCCTTAGAAAATGTTAAAGTATTTATTAAAGGAAAAAGAAGGCAGATTGCAGCAAAACATAAATGATGCTAAAAGCCGAACGGAGACGTTTCTGAAAAAAGAGTCTGAGATGAGTCCATCTTCAGTCACTTATTGGCTGTTTGTAATAGGCGCAAAGGTGTCCTGAGTAGTTGTCCATGATATGGAAATGTATATTTACATATATTTTTATTTATTTTTTCTACAGTGAGTGTCATATGGTGACTTGCAAATAAATTTTTATATACACGCACATTTCAATATCATACTCATGACAACTTTGGGTCTATTACAAACAAAGAGACTGAAGATGGACTAATAAATTTTGTCCGAAACGTCTTCCTTCGACTTTCAGCATCCAAGGCCTTTTTTTACGTTTACTGCAAACTGTCTTTTTCCTTTATCAGACACCAAAAGCAACTGGCTACTAATCAATTTGGTATTTATTACTCAATTACAATACTTCATTAATATGAGAAACCTGAATGAAATGTGTCTGAAATCCATTGGACGCTAAATACACTATTGTAATAATCAAATATATATATCTACCAATAATGGAGGTTATTATGGTTGTATGCAGAGTAGCAAATGAAAGGAGTGGAGATAGGAAAAAAAAACAAAATTGTTTATATTTTTGTGTGCAAATTACTTCTTCAAGACCAATAATTGTTAACAATCACAATAATAATCTCAGGATGGAAGGAGAAATTAAGAGATACAGCTACTAATGAAATTTCATGCATGAAATGCTCACCTATATATCGAAATATGGTCAAGTGTCGAGATCTATTCTGGGTTGAAACTTTAGGCAGAGGGTAATAAATAAAAAGAAATGCATAGCTGCCTTGTTTCTTCTTCTGAATAAATTTGCAGTCATAATAATTTAACTAATAAGTTTAATTATTATAATATAAGTAGTTTTTTTTTTTATATTTATTCATATTTTTTCAGGTTTCCAAACCAAAATTTGTCTGAGGAAATCTAATAACATTATATATTAATATATAATTACTTTAAAACTTTATTCAAATTTATTCTATAATATTCTTTGAGGAAGTGGTCAATTTCAAATGGCAAGAAATATCAAAATAAAAATTAATTTCTTTTTTCACATTGCATCTCTAATTTCATATGTCGACCCCCAAGTTGAGGAACAAATTAATTAACATAACTATGAGCTTTCGAATTTTATAAAAAAAAAAAAAAAAAATACTTTTCTTAATGAAATCTAATCCCCTACTATGATTCATTTCGATTTCACTGCATATCTTATCGATTTCAAAATATTTTCAAAGAAAAAAATTCTTACAGCTATTATTAAATTAAATTTGCAACTTTTATAAGAATTTAAGTTTAGAAATTTGAAAGTTTTTTTAAGAAGCAACAGGGAGGATGAAAAGTTTCAACGGAGGCAAAACAAATTGAATTGAAAAAGAAAAGAATTGAGATAAAACAGATGGTAACAATCAATTGTTAATTATTTTTTGATTTAAATAGTTCTGAGAGTTCCCTAATACAATTATATTATATAATTATGTTTTAGGCTTTTATAAAATTCTATTTTAATTCATAAATAGATGCTGGATTTTTATTAATATTATATACTTTGACTATGTAAAAAGAGAGAATATTTATAATTTATTTTAATCGGGAATATACGATTGGCAATTCAGAAATTTATATATTAAATTTCAACAGCCAAAATATACTTTCATTTAATGAATCTACCTACAAATATTTTTCATGCAAATACCACAAAAAGTATTAGTTAGTGATACAAGGAACTGAAAGATAGGTTAAGAATTATTACCTAGATAGGCAGGCACCCAAAAATTTTTTCAGGGGGAGGATGGGGGGTTTTCCCTCATGGTTATCTCAACTCCCAGGATGAATTCTCCAGAAAAATATATAAATAAATATAATAATTAAAATTATTTATAGAACGAACCGTTGAATTCTTTGAATTCTGAAAATGGTGTGACCAGAATAAAACCGGCAATCAAAGAATATATCCGGTGTGAGTTAACAAGTAGACCTAATTAATATTCCCCTTAAAAAAAATTAGACAACCCGTATCTTTTATTTCGTCTTAATAGATAATTAGAAGAGTTACATGAATTTTTTTCCGGTCAACGTTTCGGTCTCGTGTAGAAACATAATAATAATAATAAAATAAACATAGGACCTGAATAAGGTCTCGATTCGAGGCCGAAACATCGACTGGAAATAATCCCTTCTTTATTTACTCTTGCTGGCCATTTGCTATCTTATTTTTCTACAAAATCATCAAATTTCATAATGTTTTACCTATTATAAAATTATTCTTTTAACATTTGATGTAGGTCTTTAATTATCCACTAAGACAAAATAAAAGGTTGTCCAATTTCTTTTGAGAAAGATATATATAATATATATTTAAATTAATTTATTGCCAATATTATTTAAATAAATTTTATCGTTTAGGAAAATGAATCATAAACTTTAAATTATAAATCATTGCTCTAAAGGAATGGAGCAAATCATAGATTATTTTCTCTATCCATATTTATTTGCTAGTTAAAGAGAATTTGTTTATTTGAGATATACATATTCCTTCAACTTGGCAATAAATCAGGAAAAGATAATAACAATATTTTAAATGAATCTGTACCAAAAGTTGATCAAAATTAGATATTAAATTTTGAAGCTGGAGTATGAAATTTCATAAAGATTCAGTTGAACGAATTTGTTCAACGTGAATACATATATCGATAAAATATTTTATTTATTTATTATTATATGAAGGATTCAAGAAACTTTTAAGATTTGCCCCCCCCCCCTCCACTAACAGAAATTATTGAAAAAAGGATGATTCCTTTTGATTAATTCAAATAGAATCAACGACATATGATCTCTTATTAATACTCTTTAATAAAAAGAGGTGAAGATGAAAAATTTACCTAAACACAGCAAGAAGACTAAAGAAGTAGAGCAGCACAGGGACGAGGTGTTTACACTTCAGAGTCTAGGACACTACTAAACCAAGCAGCAGGTTTAGGGCGAGTTTCAGCTTGTCCAGGGAGGTCGGTAAGCAAGTCGAGGAAGAGGAAGACGAAAGAGATAAAAAAGGAGAATAAA
>JAAAKE020002154.1:0-11298 GCA_010014785.2 Anisolabis maritima
AGTTGGCAAACTATTTGTTTCATGTCGACTAGTAGTTCTTCAGATTCCTTGAAGTTTATAAAAGACAGAGCAACTGATTCGCCTCCCCCTTCCATCTTCATCAAAATCCATAAATTCCTTTTATTATTATTATGACGGTTGTTTATTTTAATTGCATTATTAAAACCAGGTGGTCCGTCTGTCACTATGAATGGGCGTTATTTATGTTTGTAACAGGGAAGTGACGCGGATTAATCATAAGATAGTGGTATTGTTAAAGTTAAATTACGGCTCATTCATATGATTATGAGTAAATTGATAACACTGGCGCCAGTCGAAGTGCAAGTGTATCTATTTAAAACATAAGTTGTGAATGAGCTCTACTAAAATTAGAAAAACTTTCTTCACGCGTGTCTTTGACAAGAGATGAGATTTTTACTTCGCCGCACTATTTTATATAATAATAACGAGGAATAAAGAAAGTATTCTGATTATAAAAAATTTAATTTAAAAAAAAATTCAAAATGACCATAAAAAAAAATCTTAACTTTTTTTTATTAGCTTATATCTCTGGAACCACTCATCGGAAAAGGATGAAACTTACTAAATTTATAGCGCTAGGAGAGGAGGTATTTAAATTCGAAGTGAATTGGTCTACAGGTGGATTAAAGGATTTTTGCTGGACTAAATCTTTTAGAAGCTAATTTAGACCTTTGCCTGACAAAATTTCATTGAGTGGGAGGGGACTATTTTTTTTTTTATCATCGTTCACTCAGCTGAATTTTAATTTTTACAATTGTAATTTAATTACAAAAGACAGACTCTCAAATTGACCTCTCTTTTTTTTTTTTTTTTTTTTCTTCAATTCATTGAGGATTAAATTTTAAAAGAAAAGAAGAATCTCTGCCCTAAATAATAAAAGCTTAATCATTGGCCTCAATTAGACAATTTATTCGCGTCAATAGACTTAGAAAGTTTAAATTTGACATACATGGCATAAGGATTAATAGAAAACAAACAAACAAACAAACAAAAACTACAATTTTAGGGTAGAATGGGTGCTAGTCAATTTTTTCTTTTTAGAATAATAATTGTGAGATTAATTTTTGTTACTTGTCATTTGACTTGAAGAAATTTTTGATTTTTTGTGATTTTTACTCAGATTTTTAAAATAAAACGCGCCCTTGCTAACATTCTAATGGTTGATATATACACCTAAGAAAAAATTTCATCCCCTTACGTTTAATCGTTTAGGAGAAGATGCGGGATAAACATAGAAACATACAGATATACGTAACAATGAGTTGATCACAATTAATTAAAAATTTCATAAAATAAAATAAAAATGTGAGATTTAATTAATTATATAAAATTTAGAAAAAAAAAATGATTTATATTTTACCTTTAAGATTTTTGAGATAAAAACGTCCCTAGCGTTTTTAGTCTAGAGCAGCCAACCGAAAATCCTTTGATTGATACAATCAATGTGAAGTGAGCCGCAATCAAAATTTTGGCATGGAATAAATTTCAATTCAATAATAACAATGAAATAAAATGTTAATAAAATTTATATACCGTCCGTTATTATTAGAAATATTTAAATAACTAATTTATACGAATAATGCATTTTCTAATATGCACATGCATGCACAAAAACCAAAGTAACAGTAGTAAAGTAAAATGTAAAGTAGCCTCATGAGTGTTGTAAATAGGACAATATAAATTATAAAAGGATATTAAATCTATCCTGGGGCGGTTATTCGTTTAGAAGGAGATGCGGTACAGGGATTTTTTTTTTGCTGGCGCTATCAAATTATATTAAATCCTTATCCTAGGATTTTCAGAAGAGAAATTTCAAAAATATTATCTTATTATCTTTGGGATTTAAGAACTAAAAACCGCACTAGACGTTGATTGAAAAAAGTGAATGCCAAATACGAATCTTGGTTTAAGAGAAGAACTTGGATTTGTTTTTGTTGTAGAGATAAAAATCCTGAAATATAAACGAATTTGTTTTCTTTGGCAGTTTTTTGCAAGAGTTCATCTCTGACCCGTTGGATGGCGTGTCGTTGTTGTTGGAGTTGCTTCGCAATCTACAAAACCAATCGAATGGAGGCGCAGCCCCTACGCCAGGGATCCAGAGAGGCGTCAGTGACGAGCTCTCTTGTTTGCAATGCCTTCGTGCTTGTATGTCGAATAGCGATGCCCCACGAAGACTGGCCCACGCCACGGCCGGACTCTTCCCCCTCGCGTTGGGCGTTATGAGCAATCAGACGCGGGCACGGATACTCGCATTAGAGGTGAGATCCCCTCTTCTATTTATTTATACTAAAAGTGGACGTACCACTGGGCTGGTAACTCTTGATAACATTAAAAAAAAAAAAAAACACTGTTTTATTTAACAAAAAACAATAAAATCTATGTCTATGCAGTGAGAGCGCTCTATCAAAAGCCCCCCCCCCCCCCCAAGAATGTGGGGGGGGGGGGAGATAAATTTTTAATAATGAATAAAACGATCATCTCAAAATAAATTTTGATTTCTTCTTCTTCTTCTTCTTGCAGTTGTTGACATTTGCCTGTCAACCAACAGCCGGTGGACATGGTGCTGTCGCTGAGGCTGTTTCTACACTTCGTCTTCGGTTCGGTGAACCGGTACGATTTCGATTTCTTGTCGGGATGTTGACAAGTGGCGGTGCTAGTGCGGAATTGCAAGCGGCAGCGCTCGCCTTCCTTAATGCGTTCGTTGAATCAGCGCCCAGTTGCCAGGCGAGGCTCTATGTCCAAGCTGAACTTGAAGCTGCCGGGTTTGAACTCTCAGCTGTCACAAAGGTACGAAACAAAAAAAAAAAAAAAAAAAAAACTTGGATATTAAATGAAATCTGACAAATAATCCACCATTTATTTTTATTAATTGATAGTCAATATAATATAAATATTTGTCGAAGCGAGGCCTCTACCTCTGCACCAAGGAAGAGAGTCAAGCCATCACCTTCTACTGAGGAGGGATGACCGGCAATGCGGATTTGAATTGACTAAAAACTTTTTATACTCGAACTCAAAATTATAGAAAATAATAATAATTATTACGACACTGAATTTCATATACATTATTAGTGAAATCCATACCATCACTATTGATTAACAATTAATTATCCTGAGGAAGGACACGATTAGTCCCCGAAACGTCGACAATTAATTGTATTATTTAATTTCTTCTGCCTTTAAATCAAACAGCCATACATAAAAATTATCTCTTAATTTTAAAGCCGTATTCACAGCTCTTGTTTTAATTTTAGTGCATAATGTTTACATGTCAACAAAAGATAATTTCTTCTGATGTCAGTTTATCTATTGACATGTAAACAATGAATGTTTCAAGTATTAAAATTCTTTCTTTATCTGATAAAATAAAAAAAAATTCCCTAGGCATTTTAAAACAAATTTTTTTTTGTGTTAATTGATTAACGATGAGAGAAGATGATGAAGAAGAGAAAGCAGAAACAACAACAACAACAACAACGGAATTTTAAAATTAATCATTTATTATTCATGATAATAATAATAATTTTTTTTTTTTTGCATATTTATTTTGTTAATAACCTATTGTAAGTAGGTCTCTTTGAATATCATAATGTCATATCAGTAGAAAACAAAAAATTTGCTCTAAATGACCACCAAAGAAAGAATTTTTTTTTTTTTTTTTTTAATTATGAGATTTTTAAATCAACTTTCTTTTTCTTTAAATTTTTTTAATAAGGATTTTAAATACAAATACAAATTTACAAATTACAATTACATAACACAAAACAATAAACAAAATAAATACAAATAAACAAAAAAAAGAGAAAATCATGTTTCTTTTCTATTAATCTCGTTTATTTCTTTGGAACAAGTGATGCCAAATACCGCGCGGTGGAACATGGACACGGGGCTTTTTACTACTTTGAATACAAATGTATTTATTAAGGTATAATACTTAATGATCGGGCTCCTCCAATGGAATTTAATTTTCCAGGTAAATAAATAGATATATTGGCGCCAGTTAGAAAATTTGGACCAAATTAGGTACCAAAAATTTATTAAGAAATATAAAAATAAAATTAGAAGTCAATAAATTTGAAGCAAAGCAGAGAAAAATCTTGGAAATGTCATGTCATTTGCACACCAGTCTTTCGACTGGCGCCAGTGCGTTGCAAACATGCATTTAAAAAAATTTTTAAAAAAATCACGTTGTTTTTAATCAAAACTAAATAACCATTAAATCAGCGGGAAATGAGCTTTTATTGAATACCGTAAAAAAAAAAAGAAAGAAAAGCGTATTTACCGGTAATTAATGCGAATGCAATCTAATTTTTGTTCCAGGCGACACAACCACATGCGCCTCATGCGGCTCAAGTGGCGGCTGAAATGGACCGTTGGAGGCGCAACTTCCTTGATTATGAAGCAGTGCGTGTGGAAGCAACTGAAGCACGAAGCCAAGCACTCGCTTTACACGATCGAGTGGTTCTTCTTGAACGGAGAGTTCAAGTAAATATTTTATTAATAAAAGGAATGGAAATGTGGATTGATTGGGAAAGGACGGAAAGGAACAAAAAAAAAAAGGTGGTGAGAGGGAGGAATGTTACAAAACTTATCATTTTTTTAAATGACTTGCAAATGTTTTTATAAATAGCCTCTGAACCTAAATTATTATTTATTATAACAGGTCTTGTTCTAATGAATAGTAAGAACGCCAGTAGCTTTTGCTTATTGGCGCCGGTATATCCATGTAAGCATTATTGTTACTTGGATCTGGCCTATTTTATAAGACATATCAAAGATTTCAATTTAATTATAAAGCAGATAAAGTGTCTGACTAGAACGCATTTTCCCGTCCCAATACAATTTTCGTATTTGACATACCACGGGATGCATAAATTAGTTCGTTTGATGTTTGGAAGGTAGACAACCCTCACTAATGGATTTTTCGATTTTTTCCTTTCTTCAGTTTTCATTTTCTTTTGAGATGCTCTGGACCATCAAAATAAAAAAAAATTCTTTGGTCCAAAGTTAGTCATTTGAATCAGCGACATTCAAAAACGAACCAATGAATCTCTCTCAATCTCCTTACTATAAACGGGGCGCCTGGACGATATGCAACCGTGCAGCAATCCTGTTTATTAGGTTGACTATCGTCAAGTATAAACATTTAATAATTAGAGTTTTTATTCGTTTGTTCTTTTTACAGATCCTACAGGAAGAAAAAGGAATTCTCCTCTCACTAGAGAAATGTTTAAAAGAACGATGTTCAGAATTGGAACGGGAGATGTGCGTCTTAAGAAAAGATCCAAAACGAAAAATATCAGCGAAAATTTTACGAAGGTTTGAACCTGGTCCACAAGAAGATGAAGGTACAGTAAAAATCCCCAAATGGGACCCAAAATTCCTATCGATTCTTTCTAAGTCATCTGCTGTAAAGATTAGCGAATTAAATCAGATTCGACTTTGAAATTTCACTCCCCACTCTTGAGTCTGAAAAACATGGTGTTCCAACCAAAACCTGGATATTTCAGAAAGGAGGATATCTTCTTACTTTTTTGAAATTACAAATTCTCTTTAATGATTTCCAATGAATTCCTTGGAATTTAAAAGAAAAATAATAACAATTGCCATAGGGTTATTTTACAGAAATAAAAACATAAATCGATTCAGGTCATGTTTTAATGATTATCACATAAATAGATTTACTGGCGCCAGTAGAAAACAAACAAATTTTTATGGAATAATTATAGCTGTGATTTTTTTTTGTATTCAAATACAACGTTTCGGTCACTCATTTGATTGTATCAAAACGAAACGAAACGAAACATTGTACATAATATAAAAACCATAAAAAAAAAAACTGAAAATATAATTTATTTATTAATGATAAGAACTGAAAGAAAGCTTTGAGCTTATCTTATAAAACATGAGCTGTGGAGAATTTTGATTTCTTAACTTCAATTGTCATTAAAAGTCATAATTTATTTCAGAATTCATGCATGTTATCAATTATTGTTAAAATCCGAAACCCACACTTCTTGGAGGGGACAATTACGTCTCAATTTTCTTCTAATTAAAATTTTATTGACACCTCCTCTATTATAATGTGAAACGTTCATTGATTAATGCACAGGTAGATGCGATTGACAATTTAATTATGCTAATGAAAAAAAAAAAAAAGGTCATAAATAAATCATAGAATCAATAAAAATTCTCTTTCTCTATGAAACATTTAAAATTTAAATTTTTTAATCTTTCCACATTTTTTTAAATCCCCCCCCCCTCCTCCTCCATTTGTTATTCAGACATACAGAGATGATGTCACGCACATCTAGGATAAAATTTACATGAATAAATTAATTTCACTTTTATTGACAGATGTTTATTATTTAGAATTAACATAATCTCAACATATTTTTAAAAAATGGGATCTTTATACAAAAACGACATTTCGGTAATCTTCATGTTTTATTATGTCTTTCTTATGGAGTGACAAATTCTAACTTGAAAATGAGCGAACGTCTTTATTAATGAATAATATATTTTATTTTTCACTTTCATCATGCTTGTTAAGATTTTGAAGTTTTTATCACATCTGTCATCATTTATTATTAAAGATTTTCTTACCTGCCTTTATCCATTTTTTTTTTCTTTAGGAATTTCGTCATCGGACCAGGATGATATTGAACGTGAACCAATGGTGTATGAACTGATGAATGTCCAAAATGAGACAATACTTGTCGGTCGAGAATCGAGCGTTGATGATGTCATCGAAGATGAAGATGAAGAGACCACCATCGACGAGGTATTATTATATTCGACTGGCGCTAGAATTTATATTCGACTGGCGCCAGCGTACATAATCAATTTACATGCAAAGTGTTTTTAATGCATAAAAGCTATGAATGCGTTTTATGTATGATTATATTGAAAAAACATAAATTTCAAATATATTTTTTATAAATTGACAGGAATGTTGGGGAAGCGGTTTCTCATTTATTTTTCCGTATTTTTGTTTCTCTTTCACTACTGTCAAGTTTTTTTTTTCTTTTTTTCTTTTTTTTAGGTAATTGAAGAACTTCGTAATATCATCAACGACGCTGAAAGTGAAGCACTAGCCCATGAAGAGCGTCACACTTATAGACAAATTATGGCAACAGCGGCGGCTGCCGCCGCTGCAGCAGCACGCAATGTTGGAACCACTGAAGCGGAAATTGTACCAGCAAGGATTGTTCCGTATCCGCCACGGAAATCGCGAAGTCTTGTTCAAATTCGTTTCGATGGCAGTGATTATGTTGAAGATATTTTAGAAACAGCCGCGCCGTCTCACTCAACTGGAAAACTCTCCGGTCAATCGAAACTTTCCGCGTGTCATGTTCCGGGGGCTTATGGCAATGCCGTCGTTTTTAAGGCACGTATCTATCTTAACTCTCTAGCGAGCTAATTCTGGAATATTCCATTCTGTTTCTCAGATAAGAGTTATTTGTTCTATAGGTGTACCTTTTGCAGACGTTCGAGATTAAAGGAGGGATCAGATGCTCTAGAATATCTAGATACTAAGATAAATAATTCACATTTCTAATATTTTTTTAAATATATAATTTCTCTTTAGGCTCAGGATGCTTCGACACTGCCAGTTGATGGTCTCTACTTTGGCAGAGAATTTCTCCCCTCGCCAGCGTCCATCTCAGCTCCAGCTATCATCAACGGAAATATTGGAATTGGTCTTGGAGCCAATAACAACGGACTTAAGACACGTGCAAAAAGTCTCGAACGAATTGGCGATTCCGGTTTAGATGCCATCGTAGATATCGTCTTGACTGGCGGCGTAGGCGGAGATAGTAGAAGTAGCAAAGAAGAAGAAGAGGTGGGAGTCGGCGGAGGACGATTCTCTTCCGGTCGGGGATCAGCTGAAGATTGGAGTGTCGAACGTTATTCACCTGAAGGCGCTAATCCGATGATGATGACAACGACACCAACGTCAATGAAACCGTTTCAATTGAAACGAGGTCATACAAATGCTGGTCTCTATTCAGGACAACATCATGTACGAGAGATTCGACGATCTTCAGATTTGACTAACGCTACAACTACGACGTTACCTATTGTTACAACCACAACTACAGCAGCCTCTGTTATCGCTACAGAGCGTCTCTCAGACCTTCCATCTGGACTTTATTAATTAATCTCTATATACTAAGTGATCACAAATCAAATACACACTTTAAGAGATATTCAAAGAAAGTAGAAATTTTGAAAAAAGAGAGAATAGAAAAAATTGGTCTCACTTTCTTATTTTACTAAAAACTAAGAATTTCTTCAATATCCAGGAATTTTCAGTATTCACTTTGTTAATCCCGATGTACCACATTAAAGATTCGTTTGAATAGAATTGATTTATTTATTCGAACAGAAACTCAAAATAATAATTTCTCTAAGATATCTTCAAATTATTGATACCTTTAAGTTTGAGGTAAGAAACTTCACAAATGATGCATTTTTTTTATTATTATCATTTGATGATGACGGGAATCCGGAGTATTTGAAAATAAAAGACCTTTTGAGACCTCCGTAAGTAAAAGTGTCATATCAATACAGATACGACGTCAGCAACAAAATATAAATTTTTTTTATTTCAATCACTTTGCGGGATCGCCATCTCCGTCAAATCCAATTAGAAGTCTACAGTCAAGACGAATGTTGATTTAGATGTTTCATTTTTAGGATGATTTGAACCCTTCAAAGTTGATTTTAAGAACAAATCAAATATTTCAGAACAACAAAAATTTGCTTTCTCCAGGATTTTACCCAAAAATTTAATCCTAGACTTGAACTTGCTTATCTTCAAAGTAAACATCATTTATATTTACAAAATAGCAAATTTCGCAATTGCGAGAAACCCCAAAATAGATACGAATAAATTGTACCGTTCAATTCAAGAGCCCCCCAAAAAAATACTTTCCAAAGGGTCACTGAATTTTGCAAGCCCTGAAGTTAAGTAGGGAATTCTTCGAAGTAGAGCTAAATTATTACCCCAGGTACTTATTTTATTAAAGGTAAAAATTGATCCCGGGGGAAATCTCTTTAGATATTTAATATTTCGAAACAATTAGAAAATGAGATTAAAGCAGTTAACTCTTCATTGTTGAGTACAAGTTCTACTTATATTCAGTACGGAATTTCTTGGGAAAGGAAATCGGAACGGATTCCGATAAAAAAATCCCTCCCCCAAAAAAAAAAAGAAATTCATAAGATGAAGAAATATCTCAAATTTTCTATTTTCCTTTTACCGCCTGAAATAAAAAATAAAATTGAATAAACAATCACACTCAAATAATGAATATCTCTTAATTTCATTTTTTAGGGCTCATTTACAGCAAATGTTTTAATGGATAAGAGCAAACAAAGCTTAACTTACATGTACACTAGGAAGGGTTTATTCATCTTTACATGTAAACCAGTCTTTATGCATTAAAACACGAGCAATGAATGAGCCCTTAATCACCACCACCACCACCATATATTATAAGAGCAAGCATTATAGATGAAAGCTTGAAGATTTCTATGCAACCTTTTTTTCTTTTTAGGTTGCATGTTTTTGTGCAATATTTTGTGAATGGTCAATTATTAAAAAAAGGGCTTTCTTTTTTTTTTTTTTTTTTTTTTAAAGGACTCTCTTCTCTCTCAGGTGATTAAGGGTTTCATTTCACATCATCATCATCATCATTTTCATATATTTGTGTAAATATTAATTAATTATTTATATGTAAGTTGAGTCATCGAAATGTTTTATGTTTTCTTCAATGAATTGAATTAGACATCGTAGCATAATATCATCATTGATACCAAAATTATTTTAACGAAACGTTATCATTTGAATGATCATTGTTTTATTTAAATCCCCCCACCCTTATTTATTTCTTTAAGTTTTGATTTGACCTTTTTTTTTTTTTAAGAAGTGTCATTTTTTTTTAAGAAATCAATTAGACACAAGGTACCGATATGAGCATAGCGAATAATTTCACCATTTTCTAAACGTGAAATGATAAATAATTTCGCGTGAATTTTCAGGCCTGGGGCTGAGAAAATAACGTGTACACCCGCTTCTGTCAGACGTTTGGCCCAGTGGATATTTGCAGCTTCATCAAAACGTGCTTGTAACTCAACGACAACTGTGACTCGTTTACCGTTATGCGCAGCGTGGATCATTGAATCAATGATCCGAGAATCTTTAGCAACCCGGTAAATGTTGATTTTTATTGAGATAACACTTGGGTCAAAAGAGGCTTGGCGCAACAATTCCAGCACATGCTCAAAGGTATGATAAGGATAATAGAGCAAGACATCTCGCTCACGTATCGCATCAAAGCCATTACGGAAATTGTCAAACCAAACATGGCGTAAGCGCGGGATCACTTTATTTAAAAGAAATTTACTCCCTTCATTTGGGAAGTTAATAAAATCTTTGAAATTATGATAACGACCGCCCGCTATTACGGAGTCATTATTCGATAAACCTAATTTACTACGCAGTAGAGCCACCATTTCATCAGGCATATCCCGTTGATAAACAAAACGGACAGGCTCAGCGGTAAGGCGCTGTTTTAATGTCGATGACATCATTTCAAGTAAGCTTGATTCCATTTCTGTCGCAAGATCGTACTCGGCATCTCGCGTCATTTTCATGGAATAAGCACTTAATGAGTCATAATCAAAAAAGCCTTTAAATACCTCATCAAGACAGTAGCGTAAAATATTATCCAATAAAATCATGGATTTTTTCTTACTACGTCCTTGGTCTGTTGGCAGAATAACAAAACGAGGTACTTTATCTGATGGAATTTCTAGCAGGGCATAATGAATAATTTGCCCTTGCACTATTTCAACCGCTAAATAGGTATAGTCATCTTTAAGAAACTCAACTAAGTCTGTTTCAGGATTAATCAAAATAGGCGTGATGTGCTTTCTTAAATTTTGACGGAAGTATTGGCGTAACCAGATTTGTTGATTCGGTGAGATTTGACGTTCGTTAATTAAAAAGATTTGATTTCGCGCCATTTCAAGTAACAAATCATTATATAAGGCGTCAAACTCTTGGTCAGCTTTAGCCACTTTTGACTGAATTTTCTTTATAAGATGGCGAGCATGACTTGATGCAGAGCGTGAACCACGCTCTTCATTAATTAAAATACGGCGTTTTACATCGGCAAAACGAACCTTGTAGAACTCATCAAGATTATTTGAATAGATCCCCAGAAACCTGACTCTTTCAATTAACGGGTTTCGTTTATCAGCCGC
>JAAAKE020002176.1:0-11297 GCA_010014785.2 Anisolabis maritima
ACAATGAGCCGACGGTGGTCGCCTCACCTACGCCATCTTAGTAAGCGTCCTGGCTTCAAATATTCAACAATAAAATTTCTTCTCTCCTCATATAACGCTTGATTCTACATGAAACCACAATATCTACACATCAGTTTATTATTTATTTGATCCATTCCATTGATCCAAGCTTCTCCTTTCTTTTTCTACCACAAATTGCAGGTATTTTATTTTTTGTTTTATATAATTAATCTCTCTTTATAAACAGGAATCTCAATTCACATCTAAATCCAAAATTAAATTCAAATTATTTGAATTAACTTACCCAAATTATATGAATCTTTGCAAGCACTAAACTTTCTAAAATTATAATATACATTTGCTTTTGCCTTTCTTTAATTCAGAGATTTTGTTTGTTTTTAACTAAGCGTCTCTTTCACATCTATGCGGGACTGTCTCTCGCTATCTCTTTTCTCTTTCTCTTTGAAGACAACTACAGTCAATGACAAAAAGAAGTCAACTAATTATTAGATAACTTAATATTAGGAAATTGTCCTTTTTCATCATTTTCAAAAAACAACCTGACTAAACAAACAATTTCTATTTATTGTAGTGGATAGAGGTCGGTAGCGCCCCCACAAATCCCGTTGAGCGGCGGGGGGCTGTCTTGTACTCACGGATTCAAATTGGCCCTAAGTTGGAATATAAATAGGCGCAAACGTATGGCGCTAGGAGGGGGGAGAAGGAGGAGGAGGAGGAGGCGCATTTATACTTTACTCCACAGCAGGTTATTAGTAGAGGGGATAAAGAAGATAAGAAGTTTATATGTTGAAGGCAACCAGGGTTCAAATCCACCTCATAACAAAAAATTTATACAACTCTAACGCCTCCTCCTGGGGAAGGAAATGGGAACCCATCCCAATATGATCCTATGAAAGTTACCCTCTACCACAACGTGTCAGCTCCTGACACAAATGACTAAAGAGAGAGAGAGAGGATTCACTGTTAAATTCAAACTCACACTTGTTATATTAAATAAATTTATATTAATGAAAATTATTCTCTGTCGTGACATGAACCCTTCATTAATTTCCAGAATAAAAACACGTCACGCTACACCTGTAACCACAGCAGCTCTAAATATAAGTTCAATAATATTTGTATTTAAAAGAGATAAATAATACCATCAACTATGTTTATTAAAGAAAAACAAGGATAAAACATTCTATTATCTTAGCCATGTAATAATTTTTTCTTTTCTTCCGTTTTGTTTATATATGATCTGTGTTTATAATTAAATGCATCTGAATTTGGCTCACGAAGAAAAGAGCCACTCTTTGAGCTTAAGTTACCCGCATGCATCGTCTGCAAGCCATCATTTAAATGACATATACATATTAATTCGCATTGAATCGCTTGCACGCTTTCGTACAAAGAGCATGTAAATTAACTTTTGAATATTGAACTTTTGCAAACACAATTACAACACCCAAAAAAGCACATAAATTCTGAAGGCAAAGATTTAATCTAAATTGCGACTGTCCTTTTGGGATGTTAAATATTTTATAGGCCTTCTTGCTTAGCTTTTTTAAACAGAAAAAAATGGCTAAAGAGATGAACCAATCAAAGATTTATTAGAAAAGAAAACGAAATAAAAATAAAAATTGCTATCTTTTTTTTTTTATATATATATATTTATAATGACATAGAATATTTATATAAATAAAATTGAGTTTTTTATTGTCTGTAAATTTTATCTTTAAATGAAACCAGTTATATTCTCTTTTTTTCAGCTTTGATTTCTACTAATTTTTAAATGTGAACTTATTTAGTGCGCCCTTTGCTAAGGGGGCGCGAAACAAAAACATAGAAGACGACATTTTAAGGGTTCCGACGCACACACTTTTTTTTTAATTATAGACGTAACACTATCACCTATTTTTGTCACGCTCTACCCTTCATTCATGCCCTCCCCCATCCCTCCCCAACTGTATTGATTTTAAAGACGTATTCCCATTAAATCTTAATCCTGGATTCTTATTCTATAAAAACATAAAATTAACGTTTAAATATTTTATAATGACATTAAAATTATTATACTTAATTAGTTGTTAAATTATTTAATTTTTATTAGATAATTAAATTTCATTTTTCTAATTTTTCAAAATGTCATCATATTAATTTTAATAAAATATTTTATGTTTCTCAGAGCTTTTAAATAAAGTAAAATAAATAAAAAATCCTTGATTAAATCATTTATTTTTATTCTTTATTTTTAATTTTATCACTTTATTTAAAAAGTGGCTTTTAAACAATTAAATTAATATTTATTTTGTAATATCTTATCAACAGTCAGACATATCTTGAAGGGATGGGGAATGCCCAATTAACAATTGATTTTTTTTTATAATATTCTTATATATTATTTATTAATGGATATTTTTCTTTTTAGATACTCCTCTCGACAATCGAATTCTGAAGTTGTCACCCCTTGAGAAGATCAACAATTCAACAAAATCTGAGTCTTCGTTTTCTTGAATTAACCTTCCTTACAATCGTGAGTTTAATTTTCTCTTTTTAAGGTTTAAACAAGACTTCCAAAATAGGGAATACCTAAACTTTAATCAAATAATTTATATTTAATATAAATTTATATATTAAAACACGACTATTTTATTTAACAATAATAGTAGTAAATTTTATTACTTTATATATTAATAATAATTGAATAATATAAGGGGTGCTGCCAAAAAAGTTTTGAGACCTTTGATTTAGACCAACAGTTGTAATCTTTGTCATACAACGAAACCCATAATACCAAATATTTTATTTTCCCGTCAACTCTATATTACTGACCGTTTCTTTGGACTATGCACGTTTGCATTTAACTTAATTTAACCTTCAAATATTAAACATCTCTATATAGCGGATACATTTTTGAGTACCAAGGGTGTGTCCGGGTTTCACTGTATCTAATGTCCACAAATATTTCCACATAAAATTATTCATTTTGTTTTATTCTTATAATAAAAAAATTTAAATTTTTGGAAAAAGGTGAGCTAGAACACAATCAATATAATAAGTGTCGGGTATTAGAGCTTCTAATGTTTATTTTTTCATTATGATTATTATCCCGATAAATCTACTCTCTCTCCCTCTACCGGTCCTAATCATAAGTCAAAATCACTAAATGGTAAAATAATTCTTAGAAAATAGACACATTAAAATCTTTCCTTTAGCTATGTTAATATTTTAACATACCTATAATATAATTATTTAATTTACTACTGCTATTATATTATACTCATACATATGCTGAGTTTATTTATAATTGTGAAATATAGTGCGGTGAAAAATATAAATAGACAGAACAAACGCTTTTATTTATATCAATTAATAATTTAATTAGTCTAATTTTACTAAATTATTGTTTATGAATATTCGGGTATTGTATTTACTATTGATAAAAAACATGTTCGCTCGCCGGAAATTCATTTTACTGGTTTAAATGGAAAATCTGAAACAAAGGGCATTATAGTGTTATATAATATGATCACGTCATATTATTTGTGATAATAATAATCCATAAGTAGTCTATTTGATGCTTATGTTAATTTTGAACTTAATTTATGAATTCACGCTTTACTTTATTTTTATAAAAATTATTTTTCTTTTTATTTGTGGCGGATTTAGCTGACTTGAGACTTCTGTGAAAAATTTTTTTAGTAAATACTATAAAATTTCTTTAATTTTAATATTTTATAAAAATTATGTCCCTTAATAGAGGAAGTAAGAAGTACTTATATAATGATTTATTAATGCACGGATGATGGAATAAGAAGATGAATGAAAGGAGAATGACTAAATAAAAGAAAATCTGTCTTCACTCTTCTTTTATTCATCTTTTTTCATCATCAGTTCTTCACTAAATTATTATATAAACACTTTTCACTCCAGTATCTGTTAACGAATCTAATTGTCATAAAATATTAGATATTAAAAATTAATCCATTTAAAATAAATAAAAAAAAAAAATTATTTTACACCCTTTGGACTTTTCTCAAGTAATTGCGTTAATGTCAACACAGTTCCCTCTCTAGTTGAATAGTTATGGCCGCATTCAAAATATTCTGAAGAAAAATCTTAATTTACAGAATGTCTTATTATAATTTTTTTTATATAGAACTTCTCATATTAAAATTTTTCTTAAGAGGCTCATTCAAAGATCTTTCTTATGATTAATTAAACAATCAAGAAAAATTTTAACTCAAAAAATTATAAATAGAAACATATTGTAAAATTCTTAAGATTTTTCTTAGGATTTATAAATACGGGCCGAAGACTGTTATTTTTCAGTATTTATTGTCAGTATTTTCTTCTCTATTTTATTAGGCTATAAACAACTTGTTCTTTTTCTCCGTCACACTTTAATTCAAAAATAATTTTCTTTATAATTCATTTTTATTATTTATTAGAGAAACTTAATTAATATAAAATTGTTTCACCCTAATCACAATATTAACTAAGATATCAAGGAGCCATCTTGTCAGAATCATTAATTATTCTTCTAGAACTTTTTCAAAGAATCTGATCAAGAAGCCATAGTTATAGTGTATGTCAGTATTTTTCAACCAAACGCTCACACCTTTTTTTTAAATGTTTTGTGGATTAAATATTGCTGGTGTATGTTAGTAAAATAATTCTTTAAAATTTTCTTTGAAAACGTTAGATTGATTCAATATCATTCTGCAAATTTGCATGTTAAAACTTGGGAATTAAAAAAGACATAGACTCTTTGTCTATTAAGCTATAAACGGAATTAGAAAGTATCGTTTTTCGAGTGCGAATTCAAATTCATTAAAAATCCGTTTAGATATTCTAGTTGTTTTGAATTCGATTTTGAACGAACAACTCGCTAACCCAACCTCCGTCCACCCCTTTCCACCTCTTGCATTCACTAACCCAATATTTCGCTGAATTTGAAATGAAACAAAAACCTTTAGTGGCTATATAAACGATTGAATTCTATAAATTAATTATTTAATCAAAATTATACAAGATCTCTAAATTATCATTTGAATCGTAATAATAATTCGAAATGTCCATTACCCAAGCCTATTGTAGGTCCTGGTAAGACTTAATAAAAATAAATATTTAATTCTTTTTGCAAAAAATAATAAGAAAAATAAAATAATCTTTAGATTTTTACCAAAACTATTAGAATAAATTGGTATATCGTCTTAAAAGATGATTAGGAGAACTTCAGAAAACCTATCGAATTGATGACTTTTATTTTCAAGTATAACCACTAATTTTTTATTAACACAAAACAAATATTAATAACATTTATTTTAATATTCATAATACGTATAGTAAGTCGTTGCAAATTCCTTGTTATACAAAAATAGATTCTGGTTTCAAAAATAGGGATGCTGCGGATGAGGGTAAATTTCATAATTCCTAATACCTACTATCAACACCAGCAGATTTTAAAAGCTATTCTTAGTTTAAATCATTAACCTACTATGCGTTAGTTTAGTTAGTCTTTGGTTACTGTAAGTTAGATAACTCAAAATAAGCAACTCGCTAATGGATTTTTACATTAATTGGTCCAGACCCTCTCAAAAGCAATCAATTATCCATTACTGAGTTGGTCATTGGTTTACCTAACTTCCATCTCCCAAACATTAAATTCAACAATCCATGGTAGAATTAAGCAAATTTCTAGTTTTTTGATCATCAAATAAAACAACCCATGTAACTAATATCTTTTTTATATTTATATTAAATTTGAAGGAAATAAGAAATGATGGGCACAGAACTGTCAAAAATATTAAGACCCCTATTTTGTACTATTAGTTTTCGACAAGCGGAGACTTTTAATCCTGGAACAAGTCCAATTTACAACTCGTTTTGAGAGGCTCTGGATCAGACAAATTTAAACTGAATTCGAATAAAAAAGATTATTTAGTGACTCTTTAAAGATTATTTTAAATAATAAAGGTTCCTCTAAAACAACGGTTTTCAAACTTTGTCAATTCACGGAACCTTTATGACTGTTAAAATATTTAATGGAAACCGTTCTCGTCAAAAAACAAATTATCGTTACATTTTGTAATCATTATTTATTTGGTTTTTAAAACATGACTAATAATATTATTAATATAATAATAATATTAGTGCAACTAATGTAAACAATTCGTGAAATGGTTGGAAAAATTGTACGGAACCCTAGGATTCATTCAAAATAATTATCTCAGTAAAAAATTTCACTAAAAAATATAAGATATTTCTAAAAACCTTCTTTTTTTAATACAATAATATATACGTTGTCATGTTAGTTCATTAATACAAAAGAGAGACAATAGGGAATTTCTTTTTAATTTCCACTCCGATTAGAATAAAAACTTCTTTTCTTTTCGGCCCACCAATTAGGCCCCTAAGGACGTTTGTTTTTGTGGTTTCTTTTTTTGAAAGTCGATCCATTCTTTAATTTTAGAAAAGCCTGGGCCCTCTTTGCGCCTCTAACCCTGAGACAATATGAGAAAAAGGGTTTTCCTCTAAGCTTAATTTCTTAATTCCAAAAAGGCCTTTTTTTGTTCGCATTCTCTTCTACCTACATTTTCCTAGCTCCTTAGCTGGCAATTCCTCTGGTCTTTATTCTGTTGATTCAGCTGCTCTTGCTGCTTCTCCTATTGTTTAAGTGAAGTCGAATTTATTCTCAAGACCTTGTATATATAATTCGATGTTTATTTCCTTTTAATAACAAGTTGCTTTTGTAGTTTATTTTCTTGAATTACTCTGCGATCTCTGTTCAAATCTAGTGTTAAATATTCTTTTTGATTAATATCAATATAAAATAATGTTTTATTTGTAAATAACAGTAATCTGCTTTTAATATCACCTATGACAAGATTTTTTATTTGAGAAAATTTAGGCTGATAAATACTTTTATTCATACAATTATAAACAGGCTCCCCAACAAATTAAAGAAACGTTCGTTTGCCTCTTTCCAAAGAGAGGCGGGAGGCCTTCTTCCATGGCGTGCCTAAATTCGTTATTTTTGCTTACTGAAAGTTTAACAATCCAAAGAACAACTGAATTTTTAAAGTAATTTCTCCAAACTTCCTCTAGAGCAGAGCACTCATACTCGATTCTTAGTTTCTAGGGAGATTCTAGAGGCATTCTGGAGCAATTAATCGAAAAATCCCTTAGTGATTTTGTTTCTGACGCCCACTTTCTTGTAAGCAAAAAAAAAAAGATTAATTTATATACTCAATGATAGTTATTTTGTTATATAGAAATAAAAACAAATTTAGAAATGTAAATATTAATTTTTTGGTAAATAATGATTTTATATCTATTTATTTATCCTTTTTCAAATATAAATCATTTAAAAATTGATATAAAATTACAAAATTTAGAAAGTACTTAATTAAATATTATCAAGCACAAAATTAATTGCTACAGCTCATCCTTTTCTGAGAAACTTTCAAATTTTCTCTTTGGGTGGTAAGTTTTTCTGAGTCTTAGCTTCTCTTTTTTAGGATAGATAATTATTTCATTTGTTTATTTTAATAATAATATAATTAGAAAATACTCAAGTATATTTTTTATGTATTTAGTTAGTATGCTCTTTAAAAAAATCACATTATTTGCTAAAATTTATATGAAAAAAATTTAATTGTTACTCAAATGAGAATCAAAAACAGCATCAAATTTTATAATTTTTTTTTTTTTTTTTCAATAATTATTTGTATTAAAAGAAAATATTTCTAAATTCAATAGGCATAAGAACATAATAAATTTCGTCGTTTCCCTCTTTGTTGAAGAAAACTTTCCAAAGTCAAAACCAGAACTTAAATTCAGCTTTAATAGCTTGCAAAATATCTCGAATCCACTTTGCTTTAATTTCCGTTCACATTAAACAATTAATAAAACTCTATTAAGCTTATTAAAAAAAAAAAAAAAACTTTAATTAATCTTCTTAATTGGGTACTAATACGACCTATTTTACTCGAATTTAAATTGAATCTCATTTCAGATTTCTATAAACTTTTATTATTATTAATTGATTTTTTATTAAATAATTAATTTAAAAGTTCCAAATGATAATTAAGTATATTCTTAAATTGCTTTTAATTTATCTTTTGTTTTTGCTCAAAGACACAAATTTACCTTTTTTTTTTTTTTTTTTTTTAATCCTATTTAATCACAAATAAATTACCATGGGGTATATAAATTCGTTCGTGTTTTGTTGTTGGAAGATAGGCCACTCCAATGTCGAACTTATTAATGGATTTTGTGAATAAGATCCATCCAGATGTCTTCTAGAGCGTACCACAAGTGGGCAGTTGCTGAATCTCTCTTGAAATTAACAACTGAGTATTTATGATCCACTCTAAGGAAACTATTGAACAATTGTAAGTTGGTAATTTGGGTTGCCTACCTTCCAGCAACCAAGAAGGAACGAATTTATACACGCAATCGTACAAAAAAAAAAAAAGAACAAACTTACACCAAGTAATTGTTTCTATTTGAAAATTAGAATACAGCAGAATTGATTTGAACAACCTATTAATTACTAATATAAGAACCTATATAAAACTAAATTCTTTTTCAAGAACTCTTAGTCTCTTATTTTCAAAAGACTATTGAAAAGCTTCCATGTTTACAAAACTTTACTGGATTACTTATCTATCTATTTATTAAATGCTATATAGACTAGAGAAATGATTCACGTCCTTCGTATATAAAGAAGACAGAATTTGATATATGTTTACAATATTTCTTTTTATTATATAAATAAAAAATGAAATAAACACACAGCCTTAAAGATATTCATCTGATAAATTTCCTACTATTCCTATCTGATAATATGTACGAATACGAATTTTTTTTTTATTATGGTATTATTTTTTTTTTATTTATATTAAAGAGGATAATTATTAAATTTACAATAAATAGAGATGGGATATAAAAATGGAAGAAAATATCTTAATTCATAAGATGAGTTCTTCATTCGAAATTCGAAAATATTTCAAATCAGATATAATTATTTATATAATAAATAGAAGGAAGGTGATAATAAATATTTGACAAAATTCAAAGTGACTCGTGCACTAGGTCTATACTCTGATGAGACTTTAGTATTGTAGGAGTGAAAACAGAGATGAGGTGATGTCACTCCACCGACCAAACAAAGCACGCCCTGGGCAAAGCCAATGCTATGATAATCACTTATGACTACCTACTTAGCTAAGAGAAAGTAATATGATGTGCTGTCACAGTTGTTTTTGCTTTTAGCCACACCAAATTTTTTGCAATAATATACATAACAGATTAAATGCAATTTAAAAATATTATTTATTTATCCATTCAGACATATGTATTTTAATTTAATCTTTCTTTGAGTAATTTGGTCCAATTTGATTCTTCATTAATTATCTTTCTCCATTCGTTTTGCCTAGGCTCTACTTCGTTCTTTATTACTGGAAATCTCATATTATATATTATATGTTTATTTTCGCAGAAGTTAAATGTTTCACTATCACCCTTTTCTAATTTATATGCATCTTTTTGTAAATAAAAAATGCCTAAAAATCTCACTTTTAATTCATTAATTAAATTCAATGGGTTCCATAAAAGAGTCGGTAAGTTGCCGGTCTTGATCTGCGCCTATATATATTCATTAAATAAAAATATTTAATATAGAAGGTGTAGACTTAGTAGTACAGAAAATTATAATTTTTAATAAAATTACATTTATTTTTCTCTATAAGCCTTTTAAAGAATACTTATTTTTGAGGAGGGACTCTCAGCAACGGTGTAATTTATTCCTTGCAAAAAGTACGAGTTTGGATCCTTCTTTACGACCCTTTCATAGGACGGGGTGTCACAGCAACTCCCTCTCCTCGTAGAGTCTGAGCACTTTATGCTGGGTTCCATATTCCAATCCAGGGCATATTTGATGATTTGTTTACATTCAATATTTTGATAAAATACCGAGTACATTTGAATATTAATTTAGAATAAGGTTTTATTACATTACTATTTCGGGAAATTATAAATTATAATAAAATTATATTTATTTTTCTTCTATAAGCCTTTTAAAAAAATATAAATATAATTTTATTACAATTTATAATTTCCCGTACTAGTAATGTAATAAATAAATTAATATTCAATGTACTCGGTAAGTATTTTATATAAATATTGAATGTAAACAAATCATCAAATATGCCCTGGATTGGAATATGGAATCCAGCATAAAGTGCTTAGACTCGACGAGGAGAGGGAGTTGATGTGACACCCCGTCCTATGAACAGAAGAATTTCACCTCGCACTTTTTGCAAAGAGTAGGTTACACGCCGTTGTCTCCTCAACTAAGACATGCAGGGTTGGACGAAAGGTTATTATAGGATTAATTAGCTAGCTATAAATGTGAAGGGGTTAGCGTTAGGTAACTAAGTTACCGATTGATGGCCAGAGGTTGGATGGGTTTGAGGTGTGTGACACCATACTCAGGAAAATAAACGTGAATCCCGGTGTAAAATGAAATACGTTTTAATTAAATTTAATAATTTAAGTGTCTCGAGTGAGATTTTTCCAGAGTTTATCTATAGCTGATATTTCTTGGTTGGAATCGACCATTTATTACCAGGTGGACTAATCTGGCTCGATGGCCGTCGGCTGTCACCAGAGCTTCACATCCAAATTAATTGCACACTGAGCTGAGAGTTGGTTGGCTGATTTCGATCATTTGTTCGTAGCACCATGTTGATTCGTTCGCTTTGTTCGTTTCGACTTGTTCCTCGCGGCGTTTGCACCATCCATGTGCCCAATGCAAAGCAATCTGATCCGGATCTGGATTCCGGATACGATATAATGTAACTCGATGCCATACACGAGCAATGTTTGTGTCACGAATGCTCTCCGTCTGATTGCTTTTGAAATCCCATGCTTTCCTTTTGCTTAGAAGACCTCGGGCCATCTTAGACTAGGTTGCTCAGCCCTTTGCCTGTTTTTCTCTCTTCTCTATATACTTAATTTTTAATATTTATTTATATGTTTTTCTTTATTTTATATTTAAAATAGTCTCTAAAAATATATTTGTATATATAATATAGACTCAACCGTAAAAAAAAAAAACAGGACACTAATATTTTTCAAATTAAAATAAAATAAAAAAATGAATTTTACTTTTCATTTTTATTGAATAATATTATTAAATCCTAAATAAAATATAATGTACCCAAAAAGTACATTTTTAAGAAAAAAAATTAGTTTTTTGACTTTTTGTTTAAAAAAAATTGGAA